>JAWKAU010000320.1:0-115108 GCA_033398695.1 Orobanche coerulescens
AATGGGAGAAAAATCAAGGTGAGATTATTTTCTTCATTTTCATAATTTATCTCTATGGGTTTATAAAATTTGTCACGCTTTTATTTGGGATTGTTAGGACCCGAATCGGAGGAGCTGATACGATGAGAACTCGATTTTGGAGAGAAAATTCTCATAAAGGCTAGTACACAGAAAATAGGAGAAAATTGAGTGGGCCGTTTTCTTGATATTTTCATGATTTGTCCTATGGGTTTATAAAATCGATACGCTTTTATTTGGGGTTGTTCGATTCGAATCGGGCTACGATCACGATGAGAACTCGATTTTGAAGAAAATTCTCATAGTAGTTAGTCTACGGAAAATGGGAGAAAATCAAAGTCGGACTATTTTCTTCATTTTTCCACAATTTAATCACTATGGGTTTATAAAATTTGTACGACGCTTTTATTTGGGGTTGTTCGGACCCGAGATCGGAGCTTATCACGATGAAAACTTCGGTTTTGAGAAAATTCTCATAGTGGTTGAAATTACGGAAAATGGGAGAAAATTGAGTCGGTCCAGTTTCTTCATTTTTTCCCACAATTTGTCCCTATGGGTTTTATAAAATTTGACACGCTTTTATTTGGATTGTTCGGATCAAGAATCGGGTAATCACGATGAGAACACTCGATTTTCGGAAAATTCTCATAGGGGCTAGTACACGAAAATGGGAGAAAATTGGAGTCGGACCGTTTTCTTGATATTTTTTCATGATTTGTCCCTATGTGTTTATAAAATTTGACACGCTTTTATTTGGGGTTGTTCGAATTCGAATCGGAGGCGTCCACGATGAGAACTTCGATTTTGAGAAAATTCTCATAGTGGTTAGTACGGAAAATGGGAAGAAAATCGAGTTGAATTTATTTCTTCATTTTCCTGATTTGTCCCACTATGGGTTTATAAAATTTGTGCGCTTTTATTTGGGGTTGTTCGGACCCGGCAGAAGTCGGATCGTCGATGAGAACTCGATTTTGAAAAATTCTCATGAAAGGGGCTAGTACACGAAAATGGGAGAAAATTGAGTCGGGCCGTTTTCTTGATATTTTCATGATTTGTCCCTATGTGTTTATAAAATTTGACAAGCTTTTATTTTGGGGTTATTGGGCCGAATCGGATGTGATATGATGAGAACTTCGGTTTCGGAAAATCCTCATAAGTACAGGAAATGGGAGAAAATTGTGAATTTATTTTTCTTGATATTTTTCCATAATTTGTCCACATAGGTTTGTAAGAGATTTGACACGCTTTTATTTAGGGTTGTTAGGATCCGAATCGGAGTAGTCACGATGAGAACTTCGGTTTTGAAAATTCTCATAGGGGGTTAGTGCACGGAAAATGGGAGAAAATGTCAGTGAATTTATTTTCTTCATTTTCCATAATTTGTCTCTATAGGTTTATAAAATTTGTCACGCTTTTATTTGGGGTTGTTCGGACGAATCGGTAATACGATAGAACTTCGATTTTGGGAAATTCTCATAGAGGCTAGCACACGAAAATGGGAGAAAATTAGAGTCAGACCGTTTCTTGATATTTTTTCATGATTTGTCCCTATAGGTTTATAAAATTTGACACGCTTTTATTTGGGGTTGTTGAGATTCGAATCGGAGGCGATGCGATGAGAACTACGATTTTCGAGAAAATTCTCATAGTGGTTAGTACACGGAAAATGGGAGAAAATCAAAGGTGGACTATTTTCTTCATTTTTTCCACAATTTGTCCTATGGGTTTATAAAATTTGACACGCTTTTATTTGGGGTTGTTCGGACCGAGATCAGAGCGATACGATGGCTTCAGTTTTGAGAAAATTCTCATAGTGGTTAGTACCACGGAAAATGGGAAAATTGAGTCGATCAAGTTTCTTCATTTTTCCACAATTTGTCCCTATGGGTTTTATAAATTTGACACGCTTTTATTTGGGGTTGTTCGGACCCGAATCGGAGGTGATACGATGAGAACTTCGATTTTGGAAAATTCTCATGAAAGGGGCTAGTACATCAAAATGGGAGAAAATTGAGTCGGGCGTTTTTCTTGATATTTATTTTTCATGATTTGTCCCTATGTGTTTATAAAATTTGACACGCTTTTATTTGGGGTTGTTCGGATTCGAATCGGAGCTGATCTACGATGAGAACTTCGATTTTGAGAAAATTCTCATAGTGGTTAGTACACGGAGAAATGGGAGAAAATCAGTCGGACTATTTTCTTCATTTTTCCACAATTTGTCCCATGGGTTTATAAAATTTGACACGCTTTTGGCCCATTTGGGGTTATTGAGTGTAATATCCGGTATTTTCTTTCCCTTGTATTTTCATTTTTGGTATATTTCTCGAGTCGCCAGTGACCCCGTGTATCTTTTATATGTTCTTCACGTCATACATTGAACTATAATCTAAATTGTGTTTATTATTTCAACTTTCCTCATATGAGTTCGACTTTGTAAGATCACCATTAATTTTTAGTAACTCAAAAATTCTAAATCTTGCAATATTATAGAGCATCGAGTTAGCTTCCAGTGGGTTCAAACGGTGAGTAATCGGACTCGGGCAGAGAGAGTTATAGTCGTTTTAGTTTTTGGCGATCAACTGGCGTAGGACTCGGTCGTGTCAAATCCCGACTACGGCCCGTGCCCGTACTCGGAAATGCGAAGTTCTCCCGACCCGAACTTGCGAGTGTCATCCGACCGCGGCGCGTCGCGCTACTCTTAGGATAAGCTGAAGCATTGAAACCCGGCGGCGACCGTGTTCGGGGACACGGTCGAGTGTCATCTTGGAAGTCATTTGTCGGGCCGGAGTCGCTGTCGGGAGGCCCTCAGCGCCAGCGGCCGTGTCAAGCGAGGACCGCAGTCGAGTCCTGTCGGCCGGTATGCGACCTGACCGTCTGCGATCGGCACAGGCGTCGTGTCGGCGACTGATCGACCCTATATAAAGGCCTGCGAGGCGTTTTCTTGCCATTTTCACCTTCTTCTTCTCCTCTTCATTGGTAGGCGTATTCTAAGCTTGAAGCCATGTTGTTTAACAACATATCCATGGAATTCTTGAGGTTATATCACCTTACCCCCCCAAATCTGTTAGGTTATTCGGTCGTGGACCCCACGCAGAGAGATCCACGAGGCGAACATGACTAAAATCGTTAAATTAAACAACAAGGGAAAATCATAGTCCCTACCATGATATCGACACAATATTCAGGTAGGAATTTCAACAAACAAAGTAGCTACATGGCGAAATGAAATCTGTGGCATCCACAACATGCATTGGGTATCTATTTCTGACAACAATGGCAAAGTGAGTACATCCATTGGCCCGACCAACAATGAACAACTCGGACTAGTATCGCTCGAATGCCTCGTCGCCATCATCACCTTTGTGTCTCAACTCTCTCTCATGAGCACCTAAAACATGAAAACATATTCGCCCCACAGTGTCGATCATCGAGATAATGAATATCAAATACATGTATAACATGATATGCATCAGCGAGAATGAAGCGGTACAATGATAATATGTCTGAGATGCTCACAAACGATAAGAATCGAGCATTCGTGAAATACTATGCCGCGGCATACTATTAATACATTAATGATTAGAACATAAGTGCCCAGACAGCGAATTATAATCACGAATACCATGATAGATTACGGCATGAACCACACGAGCTGAATTAAATATGAATCATAATGTCGAAGGCTCAATGAAAAATACCAAAACATTACGAAAGGCACGAAAGTCGTTCGGCGAATTAACAAATATCACAGACACTGAAGTCAAAGCGATGAGCTATAGTTAGTGAGGGCTAATAAGGTCATAACCACGGCCAGTGACCCTCTTGAGTTGTAGGTGTTGGGGAAGCTGACGAAGAGTTCAAGCCCAGAAACTTACCCAAAAGGTCATAAACGCGGCCGTGACCTACTAAGTTGTAGGTGTTGGGAAGCCCCTGACATGAAATTCAAGCCCAAGCTTACCGTAAGATCATAAACACGACGTGACCTACTAAGTTGTAGGTGTTGGGAAACGACCGCGAGTTCAAGCCCTGAGCTTACCCATAAGATCATAAACACGGCCCAGTGACCTACTAAGTTGTAGGTGTTGGGAAACCACTGCGAAGGTTCAAGCCCAAGCTTACCCGTAAGATCATAAACACGGCCGTGACCTACTAAGTTGTAGGTGTTGGGAAGCGACGCGAAGGTTCAAGCCCCGAACTTACCGTAATAAGCACTAGCGAGACTAGCCTCCAAAAAAATAATTAATCACAAATGACAACGATTCGTAGATTACAGTTCGTGAGATTGATAGTGTGCTACCTTGAGTCGCGACCACGATAACAATGATGCGTGGATGATTCCATGAATGATTGAGTGTTTGATTACCTTAGAGCGGCAAATCGATAAGAGTAATATGATGAATGATTGAATATCTCGATTGCCTTAGAAAGGTCAATCGATAATAATGATATAGTGAATGATTGAACATTTGATTTGCACGAGCGGCGATCGATAACAATGATATGAAGGATACCTCGGCACCTTTAATCGGTTCTGAAGCGTCGAAGATGAAATGAATACGCTAATGCCTTTAATGTCGGCTACGGTTTTAATGACAACTGGCGGGAATAACAATGATTTCAACGATGTTTTAGATTGACATCTATATGAACAACAATCAATACATCGATACGAACCGGCTATCGACAATGACATTAATAATGAGTATGACAATGCCTTGAATCGGCCGTTAACGAACAACAATGACATTTGGCAAAATTAGGAAGGTATCGTATCGAGCGATCTCTTGATATCAATGAATTCATGAAGAGACTAAGTCTCGGAATGATCTGACACATCTATACACATACGTGATGACATTAGCTCATTGGCTAGTACAAGTATATAAAACTTGCCTCAGCAGAGCGATGAATTCCTTCCACGAACAACGAGCGGCGTCCTCCGATAAACACAGTACTCGAACCACCTTGAATGAAATACAATTCGTTCGATAACACAATATCAATCGAAATCAACATAACGCAAAAAGAAACTCTTTGAGGCATTTGATCGAACACTAAATGTTCAAAGTTCCTCGAGAGCACAAAATCATCAATCGGGTTGAATGAATCGAAAATATGGATATACAATCCATAGAACACGATTAATAATGTTTACTAACATCATAGATTCATCAAAATCGGATTAGAATCGAAAATCAAGAACAAATCTCGAAAAATCGATCTAGGAGATTTCAGAAATTACCTCGTCCAGATGAAGAACAATGATTTGATGATGATATAATCGATAAGGATCCTCAAAACGCTTAGAAATCGAGTGGAATCGACCAAAAACTCCATTTCCGATTTTCCGTCGCCCGTACCGGGTGAAGAAATGTGATAAAAATGAAGTGTGGGCAGTCGCTGCCTATATATGGCAGACAATTTACGGCCGTAATGCCGGCGAGCCTTACGGCCATCGTAACGGCATTACGTCAAAACTTCGCGAGCGCAGTGGCACTTCTGGCCGTAGCGAGAGCACTTGCAGCGTAACTTCGCCTACTGGCCATGCCGCTGATCATACAGCCGTAGCATTCGTCGAGAAAATGCACAGCACCGTCTGGCCGTAACTCTCGGCCCCTTACGGCCGTAATGGCATTCATCGGGCCATGCACCTGCAGAGCCACATCTGTCTGCATCAACCTTCTCTGGCCGTAACTCGGCGAGGCCGCCGGCTCACGTGTGGCCACTCAAGCGGCCAAGCGACCCCGAAACCGAACACGAATACGAATCGAAGATATGGTTACGGACGTACTCGCAAAAGACGAATCCAAGCCTTAAGAATACACGATTCCGACCACAGAAGGCTCGAAAGTCGACAACGGAAAGTAATTACCCCAAACTTTGGGAAATTACGAAAATGGCCCAAAGCGTCGAAATACACGATACGATCGAAACACCAAGCCGAAGCTCACAACATGAATAATAACATTAAATGAACTTACGAGAAACTCGAAACACTTGATTTGGACGAGATTCACAGAATCGAACTCGAGTGCGGAAAAGCGTTTAAGAACACGGAACTCAACAACAAAGCGATCTAAAGCGAACTCGGATGACAAAAGTGCGAGAATTAAATATTCTCGGAATGACGAAAAGGTCATGAGCGAAGTCGTCAAAACGGACTTCCGTCGAAAAAGAAAATTACGAAAAATCGAAATTGCGGATATTACATACTACCCCCTTAAAAGAAGTTTCGTCCGAAACTTAAAACAAGTAAAGGGAGAAGCAATATCGCCGAGGAAAAATCGACGAGATACACACGAACAAGAATGATCACAATGAATGATAATGAATCGAAATCAAACAAGGATCGGGAATGACTCACAGGTGTGAAATGATAACGTAATGAGTAATGACTCAAATAAAATGATTGGAACCATAGTTCCCACAGTAATTGAATGATTAGTTTGATAATTATAAGTCTCAACGTGATTGATATATGATGAATGACTTATATGAATGAATGAGCGACAAATGAAATGAGTGATTATCCTATTCTAGAACAAGAATTAACTTGCTCAAAATAGGTGATGAATGTCTATTGTATCATAGTTAAAGCAACAACGGTCGAACTCATCGTACGAGATGAAGATGCTCTCCCGGCCACGAAGGCGACTGAAAACAATCTCTTGGGCGTCGAATTCCGATGTCCCTCTAACAGCTCTTTCCATGCAGGCGGGAAAGTCGCGTGATAATTACGGATCTCGTATGAAGATCGCATTATGATTATGAGACGGAATGATAAGAATGAGCATACACGCTCTAACACAATGAATGCATTAATAATGCAGATGAAATGATAAATCGACATGGCCGGAATATGATAAGATCGCATGAAAGATCAAATGAGGTAACATGATTATACGATGAAATTCTGAAATGATTACCTTGAACAAGTTAACAAGGTTGAAAATTCGATCCACAAGATCAACAATTGAACCGTGAGATGGGTGGATGATTAATGAATTAAGCCGAACAATTAGATGGCGAGTGATGAATGAATTAATTGAGCAATGAGATTGGTGAGTGACGAATGAATTAAGCTGAATAATGAGATTGGTAGTGATGAATGAATTAAGCTGAGCGATGAGATTGGTGAGTGATGAATGAATTAAGCGAGCGATGAGATTAGCTGAGTGATGAATGAATTCTTGAGCGATGAGATTGGTAGTGGTGAATGAATTAAGCGAGCGATGAGATTGGTGAGTGATGAATGAATTAAGCTGAGCGATGAGATTAGCGGGTGATGAATGAATTAAGCGAGTGATGAATGAATTAAGCGAGTAATGTGAAATTGGTGAGTGATGAATGAATTATCTAAGTGATGAATGAATTAAGCTGAGTAATGATATTATTGGTAGTGGTGAATGAATTAGCGAGTGGTGAATGAATTAGCGAGTGATGAATGATATTGGTGAGTGATGAATTAATTAAGCTGAACAATGAGATTGGTAGTGATGAGCGAATTGGTGAACAATGAGATTGGTGAGTGATGAATGAATTAAGCTGAACAATGAGATTCACTAAGTGATGAATGAATTAAGCTGAGCAATGAGATTGGTGAGTAATGAATGAATTGTGGAACAATGAGATTATTTAGGTGATTAATGAATTAATATGAACAATGAGATTCACTAAGTGATGAATGAATTAAGCGAGCGATGAGATTGGTGAGTAATGAATGAATTAACCGAGTGATGAATGAATTAAGCGAGTGATGAATGATATTGGTGAGTAATGATATTGGTGAGTGATGAATAAATTATACGAGTGATGAATTGGTGAGTAATGATATTGGTGAGTGATGAATAAATTATACGAGTGATGAATTAGTGAGTAATGATATTGGTGAGTGATGAATAAATTATACGAGTGATGAATTGACTAAGTAATGATATTATTTGAGTGATGAATAAATTATCGAGTGATGAATTGGTGAGTAATGATATTATTTGAGTGATGAATAAATTATACGAGTGATGAATTAGTGAGTAATGATATTGGTGAGTGATGAATAAATTATACGAGTGATGAATTGGTGAGTAATGATATTGGTAGTGATGAATGAATTAACATGATCGACAAGACCGAGAATGATGATTGAGGATTATTAAGCGATGAATGAGTTGATCCTTAATGCTTACACAAGTCACCGTGCTCCAAAACAATTAGTCATGAATCAATCATAACGCTAATATCACATATATGTTTCAACAAAGCATGAATAATTAATGACATGATGAATGTATGAACATAAAGAGAATCGAGTCCTTACCGAGTCATACGAAGCCGAGGACTCGCGATACTAGTCTTCAGCGGCGACTCGATGAATGAATGACTCGTGCGATCGCACTAATATTACGACTCACAAAACTGTTGACTAGATTGTCATAACTTTGACAATCCCACTACTACCGCGTCGGTAGGACCACATAACTCACATCTCGGGGTATTCCACAACCCAAGCTACGATACCATTTACGCATAACACCCCCAAATCTGTTAGGTTATTACGATGCCGTGGACCCCACGCGAGGAGATCCGCGAGGCGAACATGACTAAAATACGTTAAATTAAACAACAAGGAAAATCATAGTCCCACTACCATGATATCGACACAATATTGGATAGAATTTCCAACGACAAAAGTGGCCTACATGGCGAAAATGAAATCTGACGGCATCCACGAACATCTGTTGGTGTCTGTTTCTGACAACAAGCGACAAGGCGGAGTACACTCCAGTGGCCCGACCAACAATGAACAACTCGGACTAGTATCGCTCGAATGCCTCGTCGCCATCATCATGCCCACTGTGTCTCAACTCTCTCCTGCAAGCACCTAAAACATGAAAACATGTTCCCCACCAAGTCGATCATCGGATAATGAATATCAAATACATGTATAACATGATATGCATCCAAAGCGAGATGAAGCGGTACAATGATAATGTACGAGATGCTCACAAACCGATGTAAGAATCGAGCATTCGTGAAATACTATGCCCGGCATACTATTAATACTGTTCGATGATTAGAACATAAGTGCCCAGCGGCGAATTATAATCACGAGAATACCACAATGAATTACGGCATGAACCACACGAACTGAATTAAATATGAATCATAATGTCAGAAGAGCTCGATGAAAAATACCAAAACATTACAGAAAGGCACGAAAGTCGTTCGCGGAAATTAACAAATATCACAAACACAAGTCAAAGCGACCGAAGCTATAGTTAATGAGGGCTAATAAGGTCATAACCACGGCCAGTGACCTCTTGAGTTGTAGGTGTTGGGAAGCCAACCGCGAAGGTTCAAGCCCCAAACTTACCCAGTAAGGTCATAAGCCGGCCGTGACCTACTAAGTTGTAGGTGTTGGGAAGCCGACCAGCGAAGGTTCAAGCCCCAAGCTTACCCAAGATCATAAACACGGCCGTGACCTACTAAGTTGTAGGTGTTGGGAAGCCGACCGCGAAGGTTCAAGCCCCGAAGCTTACCCGTAAGATCATAAACACGGCCGTGACCTACTAAGTTGTAGGTGTTGGGAAGCTGACCGCGAAGGTTCAAGCTGACTTACCCGTAAGATCATAAACACGGCCGTGACCTACTAAGTTGTAGGTGTTGGGAAGCTGACCCAGCGAAGGTTCAAGCCCCAAACTTACCCATAATAAGCACTAGCGAGACTAGCCTCCAAAAAATAATTAATCACAAATGACAACGATTCGTAGATTACGATTCGTGAGATTGATAGTGTGCTACCTTGAGTCGGCCGACACGATAACAATGATCGTGGATGATTCCATGAATGATTGAGTGTTTCGATTACCTTAGAGCGGCAAATCGATAAAGTAATATGATGAATGATTGAATATCTCGATTGCCTTAGAAAGGTCAATCGATAATAATGATATAGTGAATGATTGAACATTTCGATTTGCACGAGCGGCGATCGATAACAATGATATGAAGGATACCTCGGCACCTTTAATGATTCTGACATCGAAGATGAGAAATGAATCGCTAATGCCTTTAATCGGCGATACGGTTTTAATGACAACCCCAGCGGGAATAACAATGATTTCACGATGTTTTAGATTGACATCTATATGAACAACAATCGATACATCGATACGCTGAACGACTATAAACAATGACATTAATAATGAGTATGACAATGCCTTGAATGGCGTTAACGAACAACAATGACATTTGGCAAAATTGCGGAAGGTATCGTATCGAGCGATCTCTTGATATCAATGAATTCATGAAGAGACTAAGTCTCGGAATGATACAACACATCTATACACATACATGATGACATTAGCTCATTGACTAGTACAAGTATAAAACTTGCCTCAGCCAGAAGCGATGAATTCCTTCCACGAACAACGACGGCGTCCTCAGATAAACACAGTACTCGAACCACCTTGAATGAAATACAATTCGTTGATAACCACGATATCAATCGAAATCAACATAACGGCCGAAAGAAACTCTTTGAGGCATTTGATCGAACACTAAATGTTCAAAGTTCCTCAAGAGCACAAAAATCATCAATCGGGTTGAATGAATCGAAAATATGGATATACAATCCATAGAACACGATTAATAATGTTTACTAACATCAGCGGATTCATCAAAATCGGACTAGAATCGAAAATCAAGAACAAATCTCGAAAAATCCGATCTAGGAGATTTGAGAAATTACCTCGATCCGGCGAAGAACAATGATTTGATGATGATATAATCGATAAGGATCCTCAAAAACGCTTAGAAATCGAGTGGAATCGACCAAAAACTCCATTTCCGATTTTCCCGTCATGACCCTTGCCGGGTGAAGAAATGTGATAAAAATGAAATGCAGGCAGTCCACTTGCCTATATATGGCCGGCGAGTTCTGGCCCGTAACCAGCGAGGCCTTACAGCCGTAACGGCATTCGTCAAAACTTCGCCCAGCGCCGGCCGACCGCTTACGGCCGTAGCAAGCGAGGCCTTACGGCCGTAACTTCACTTCTGGCCACATCGGCGAGTCACTACAGCCGTGCCGCATTCGTCGAAAGCGCACAGCACCCGTCTGGCCGTAACTCGGCCCTTACGGCCGTAACGGCATTCGTCGAGCCATGCACCGAGCCGTCTGGCCATGCTTAAGCACCTTACGGCCGTAACTCGGCGAGCCGGCCGGCTCGTGTAGCCACTCGGCAACCCGGCGACCCGAAACCGAACACGAATACGAATCGAAGATATGAATTCTGACGTACTCGCAAAGGCGAATCCAAGCCTTAAGAGAATACACGATTAGACCACCCGAAGGCTCGAAATTCGACAACGGAAAGTAATTACCCCGAACTTTGGGAAATTACGAAAATGGCCCAAAACGTCAAAATACACGATACGATCGAAACACCAAGCCAGCTCACAACATGAATAATAACATTAAATGAACTTACGAGAAACTCGAAACAACGATTTCGGACAGATTCACAAGAATCGAACTCGAGTGCGGAAAAGCCGTTTAAGAACACGGAACTCAACAAAGCGATGCGAAGCGAACTCGGATGACAAAAGTGCAGAATTAAATATTCTCGGAATGGCGAAAAGGTCATGAGCGAGTCGTCAAAACGGACTTCCGTCGAAAAAGAAAATTACCGAAAAATCGAAATTGCGGATATTACATACTACCCCCTTAAAGAAGTTTCGTCCGAAACTTAAAACAAATAAGGAGAAGCAATATCCCGCGGGAAAAATCGGCGAGATACACACGAACAAGAATGATCACAATGAATGATAATGAATCGAAATCGACAAAGGATCGGGAATGACTCACCAGGTGTGAAATGATAACGTAATGAGTGGCAGCTCAAATAAAATGATTGGAACCATAGTTCCCGTGAATTGAATGATTAGTTTGATAATTATAAGTCTCAGCGTGATTGATATATGATGAATGACTTATATGAATGAATGAGCGACAAATGAAATGAGTGATTATCCTATTACAGAACAGAATTAACTTGCTCAAAACCGGTGATGAATGTCCTATTGTATCATAGTTAAAGCAACAACGGTCGAACTCATAAATGCGAGATGAAGATGCTCTCGGCCACGAAGGCGACTGAAAACAATCTCTTGGGCGTGAGTCCGATGTCCCTCTAACGACTCTTTCCATGCAGAGGCGGGAAAGTCGCGTGATAATTACGAGATCTCGTATGAAGATCGCATTATGATTATGAGGCGGAATGATAAGAATGAGCATACACGCTCTAACACAATGAATGCATTAATAATGCAATGAAATGATAAATCGACATGGCCGGAATATGATAAGATCGCATGAAAGATCAAATGAGGTAACATGATTATCGATGAAATTCTGAAATGATTACCTTGAACAAGTTAACAAGGTTGAAAATTCGATCCACAAGATCAACAATTGAACCGTGAGATGGGTGGATGATTAATGAATTAAGCCGAACAATTAGATAGGCGAGTGATGAATGAATTAATTGAGCAATGAGATTGGTAGTGTGAATGAATTAAGCTGAATAATGAGATTGGTGAGTGATGAATGAATTAAGCTGAGCGATGAGATTGGTAGTGATGAATGAATTAAGCGAGCGATGAGATTAGCGAGTGATGAATGAATTCTTGAGCGATGAGATTGGTGAGTGATGAATGAATTAAGCTGAGCGATGAGATTGGTGAGTGATGAATGAATTAAGCTGAGCGATGAGATTAAGCGAGTGATGAATGAATTAGCGAGTGATGAATGAATTAATGAGTAACGAAATTGGTGAGTGATGAATGAATTATCTAAGTGATGAATGAATTAGCGAGTAATGATATTGGTAGTGGTGAATGAATTAGCGAGTGGTGAATGAATTAAGCGAGTGATGAATGATATTGGTAGTGATGAATTAATTAAGCTGAACAATGAGATTGGTGAGTGATGAGCAGATTGGTGAACAATGAGATTGGTGAGTGATGAATGAATTAAGCGAACAATGAGATTCACTAAGTGATGAATGAATTAAGCGAGCAATGAGATTATTTGAGTAATGAATGAATTGACGGAACAATGAGATTATTGGGTGATTAATGAATTAATATGAACAATGAGATTCACTAAGTGATGAATGAATTAAGCTGAGCAATGAGATTGGTGAGTAATGAATGAATTAACAGTGATGAATGAATTAGCGAGTGATGAATGATATTGGTGAGTAATGATATTGGTGAGTGATGAATAAATTATCGAGTGATGAATTGGTGAGTAATGATATTGGTGAGTGATGAATGAATTAACATGATCGACAAGACCGAATGATGATTGAGGATTATTAAGCGATGAATGAGTTGATCCTTAATGCTTACACAAGTCACACGTGCTCCAAAACAATTAGTCATGAATCAATCATAACGCTAATATCACATATATGTTTCAACAAAGCATGAATAATTAATGACATGATGAATGTATGAACATAAAGAGAATCGAGTCCTTACGGGTCATACGAAGCCGAGGACTCGCGATACTAGTCTTCAGCGGCGACTCGATGAATGAATGACTCGTGCGATCGCACTAATATTACGACTCACAAAACTGTTGACTAGATTGTCATAACGACAATCCAGCTACTACAGCGTCGGTAGGACCACATAACTCACATCTCGGGGTATTCCACAACCCAGCTCGATACCATTTACGTAACACCCCCAAATCCTGTTGGGTTATTACGGTGCCGTGGACCCACGCGGGAGATCCACCGGCGAACATGACTAAAATACGTTAAATTAAACAACAAGGGAAAATCATAGTCCCTACCATGATATCGACACAATATTAGATAGGGAATTTCAGCGACAAAAGTGGCCTACATGGCCGAAATGAAATCTAGCGGCATCCACGAACATGCATTGGGTAATACAACTGACAACAAGCTGACAAGTGAGTACACTCCAAGTAGTGACCAACAATGAACAACTCGGACTAGTATCGCTCGAATGCCTCGTCGCCATCATCATGCCTGTGTCTCAACTCTCTCTCGCAAGCACCTAAAACATGAAAACATGTTCCGCCCCACGGGTCGATCATCAGATAATGAATATCAAATACATGTATAACATGATATGCATCCAAAGCGAGAATGAAAGCAGTACAATGATAATAATACGAGATGCTCACAAACCCGATGTAAGAATCGAGCATTCGTGAAATACTATGCCCACGGCATACTATTAATACATTAAATGATTAGAACATAAGTGCCCAGCGAATTATAATCACAGAATACCACAATGAATTACGGCATGAACCACACGAGGCGAATTAAATATGAATCATAATGTCAAGGCTCAATGAAAAATACCAAAACATTACGAAAGGCACGAAAGTCGTTCGGCGGAAATTAACAAATATCACAAACACACAAGTCAAAACAGCCCGAAGCTATAGTTAATGAGGGCTAATAAGGTCATAACCACGGCCAGTGACCTCTTGAGTTGTAGGTGTTGGGAAACTGACCCGCGAAGGTTGAGCCCCAAACTTACCCGTAAGGTCATAAGCGCGGCCGTGACCTACTAAGTTGTAGGTGTTGGGAAGCCAACCGCGAAGGTTCAAGCCCCAAGCTTACCCGTAAGATCATAAACACGACCGTGACCTACTAAGTTGTAGGTGTTGGGAAGCCGACCATGAAGGTTCAAGCCAAGCTTACCCGTAAGATCATAAACACGGCCGTGACCTACTAAGTTGTAGGTGTTGGGAAGCTGACCGCGAAGGTTCAAGCCCCAAGCTTACCCATAAGATCATAAACACGACCGTGACCTACTAAGTTGTAGGTGTTGGGAAGCTGACCATGAAGGTTCAAGCCCCAAACTTACCCATAATAAGCACTAGCGAGACTAGCCTCCAAAAAAATAATTAATCACAAATGACAACGATTCGTAGATTACCGAATTCGTGAGATTGATAGTGTGCTACCTTGAGTCGACCAACACGATAACAATGATGCGTGGATGATTCCATGAATGATTGAGTGTTTGATTACCTTAGAGCGGCAAATCGATAAGAGTAATATGATGAATGATTGAATATCTCGATTGCCTTAGAAAGGTCAATCGATCGATAATAATGATATAGTGAATGATTGAACATTTAGATTTGCACGAGAGCGGCGATCGATAACAATGATATGAAGGATACCTCGGCACCTTTAATCGGTTCACGACATCGAAGATGAGAAATGAATACGCTAATGCCTTTAATCGGCCCGATACGATTTTAATGACAACCCCAGCGGGAATAACAATGATTTCAACGATGTTTTAGATTGACATCTATATGAACAACAATCGATACATCGATACCATGAACCGGCTATCGACAATGACATTAATAATGAGTATGACAATGCCTTGAATCGGCCGTTAACGAACAACAATGACATTTGGCAAAATTGCCGGAAGGTATCGTATCGAGCGATCTCTTGATATCAATGAATTCATGAAGAGACTAAGTCTCGGAATGATACAACACATCTATACACATACATGATGACATTAGCTCATTGACTAGTACAAGTATAAAACTTGCCTCAGCCGGCGATGAATTCCTTCCACGAACAACGACAGCGTCCTCAGATAAACACAAGTACTCGAACCACCTTGAATGAAATACAATTCGTTCAATAACACAATATCAATCGAAATCAACATAACGGCCAAAGAAACTCTTTGAGGCATTTGATCGAACACTAAATGTTCAAAGTTCCTCAAGAGCCTAAAAATCATCAATCGGGTTGAATGAATCGAAAATATGGATATACAATCCATAGAACACGATTAATAATGTTTACTAACATCAATGGATTCATCAAAATCGGACTAGAATCGAAAATCAAGAACAAATCTCGAAAAATCCGATCTAGGAGATTTGAAATTACCTCGTCCGCGAAGAACAATGATTTGATGATGATATAATCGATAAGGATCCTCAAAAACGCTTAGAAATCGAGTGGAATCGACCAAAAACTCCATTTCCGATTTTCCCGTCGCCCGGCCTTTTGGGTGAAGAAATGTGATAAAAATGAAATCTGGGCAGTCACTTTGCCTATATATGGCCGGCGATTCTGGCCGTAAGCAGCGAGCCTTACGGCCGTAACCGGCATTACGTCAAAACTTCGCCCCGGCGCCCGGCCGGCCGCTTCTGGCCGTAACAAGCGAGGGCCTTACGGCGTAACTTCACCTCTGGCCATGCCGGAGTCACTGGCCATGTAAGCGTCGTCGAAGTGCACAGCACCGTCTGGCCGTAACTCTCGGCCCTTACGGCCGTAACGGCATTAAATCGAGGCCATGCACTGCCGAGCGCATCTGGGCCGTAGCAAACACCTCTGGCCGTAACTCGGCGAGCGGCCGGCTCGGTAGTAGCCACTCGGCGGCAATGGCGACCCCCGGCGAACGAATACGAATCGAAGATATGGTTCTGACGTACTCGCAAAGGCGAATCCAAGCCTTAAGAGAATACGATTCCGACCACCGAAGGCTCGAAATTCGACAGCGAGTAATTACCCCAAACTTTGGGAAATTACGAAAATGGCCCAAAGCGTCAAAATACACGATACGATCGAAACACCAAGCCAAAGCTCACAACATGAATAATAACATTAAATGAACTTACGAGAAACTCGAAACAACGATTTCGGACGAGATTCGCAAGAATCGAACTCGAGTGCGGAAAAGCGTTTAAGAACACGGAACTCAACAAAAGCGATGCGAAGCGAACTCGGATGACAAAAAGTGCGAGAATTAAATATTCTCGGAATGGCGAAAAGGTCATGGCGAGTCGTCAAAACGGACTTACGTCGAAAAAGAAAATTAGAAAATCGAAATTGCGGATATTACAATATCATCAATAATCCGTCCGATATCATCCCTTGATCAATGAATCAAGGTTAGATCTTTAGAACCCTACTTTTGTTAAAATTGGGGGTTTCGTGTTTTTGTCGATTCGTTCCGTTTTGTTGATTAATTCATGATGAATATGATTAATCTTGTTGATAGTCTTAGTTTCCCTACGGATTCATGGTATATTTCGTGATTTTTACGGAATCGAGAGGGTTTGGTTGTGATCCGCCCTCGTTGTTGTTTATATACGAATATACATGAATCGTAGGCGGGTTTTGGGTGTATTCAATTCCGTATTCATTTAGAAATGGTTGTGATTGTATAATTCGAATCGTTAGGTTCGGTTTCATTAGTTCTAGCGTTCATCGGTGACTTTCCTTTCCGTTCGTTGCGTCGTCAATAATTCAAGGCAAGTACATGTATTACATTCCGTTATGTGCGTATGATTTTGATGCGAATGATGTAAATGGTTTTATTGAGCGAATGTGATTGTTTCTCTTCCACAGGGATGGCGTGTGGCCTGCGGGGGCGATACTAATGGGTACGGCCACGGAAGTGGACTTGGGTGCGTGTGTTGATGTTCTTCCACACAGGGGCGGTTCGGCGGGACCTGCAGGGGCGATACTAATGGGTACGGCCGTGGAAGTGGTTTCTCACACAGGGGCGATGCAGCGGGACCTGCAGGACCCGATACTAATGGGTACGGTCGCGAGTTACCAAGCGTGGATAAATGTGATGTGGGAAACTTGTTATTATCTTGTTTTGGTGTTAATGTGATATTAGGAATATTGGTTTTCAAAATGACTTTCCTAGCGATTTATTTGCGTTGAATCGTGTATGTATATAATGTTGTGTAATTATGTACTTGCACTAGCTATTCGAATGCTAACCCCTTAAATGGGGAAATGCGTCTTATGCATTTAGTGCAGGAAGAGGTGAGGCGAGGCACGGGACACGCACGCGAAGGATGGTGGCTTGATGATGTGGCTCAGTGCATTTTTATGTTTTGTCATTGCATTGTCAGTATTGAAGTTAGGCATCTGTTTTGAGACTTGGTTTAAGTCCTGCGTGGGCAATAAATTGGTATTTAACCTCTGTTCATGTATTACGTTAAAAATATTTTGGCGAGGCCACGACCTTATTACTTTTGAGTGCATTATTCGGGACTACATTGTGGTTTATATGTCATGTGTTAGCACTTTGGTAGACCTCACGAGGTTCTACGGCGTGTAATATCGATTGTGAATTGGTGTGTTACATTTATGGTATCGAGCTTAGGTTTTGAATACCTAGAGTGTCGGTGAATTTTGGAGTGCAATCGGTTGCGTCATTAGAGTCGGTCATTGAGCCTAATATCATCATGCTACCGTCTTTTCGTGCGACCCGTGGTGTAAGTCTCCTCGAACTCTTATATCTACGTAATTCGTTTTCTTACTGTTCGGAATCGTGACTTGTGTTACCAACTTTGTGAATTGTGAATCTTTACGATCTTGTCCTTTTCTTATTTTCCTTGAGTATGTTGAGAGGTCGTGGTAGACCGGCTAGGGGCCGGCCGAGGCCGTGGTCGGAGTCTTGATAATGAGGAGGGCTCACTTTCTCGATCTCTGCGGACTCGGCCTCTCACTCGGTGCCGTTGGGTAATAATGGCAGCGCGGGGCTCTTTGCCGTACTTGGCGATTAGTAGCCCGGCTTGCTCGAATAGCTCGGGGTGGGCGCGAGAATACGCCCCGACACGAAGAGAAGCTAGTAAGTGGCTTGAGACGGTGTCGAATGCACCCTCCTCGTTTCTCGGATCTTGACTCCCTCGGTTGGGAGAATTGGCTCTTTCGATTGTCGGGACCTTTGATGCCGTAGCTTGTCCCGAAGACGAAGGGTACATATTGCCCAGTACCTCACGGATAAAGAAGTTGCGGAGTGGTGGGAGGCCGTTGCGCCCGGAGATCGTCGGGACACTTGGGAGGAGTTCGGGGCTGCTATGGAGCGAATATTGCCACGCTTGATTAAGGGCCTTGAGAATTGTGGAGTTCTTCACCGCTACACCCCGGGATGTGCCTATTTCTCGAGCCATCATTTCTTACTGTCAGCGATTGGGCTTCGTGAGGATCAAGTGAGAACGGAGGTGATAAAATCCGATACTTCAATATGCGCATGAAGCCGTATATTAGGCAGTATGGCGCCGCTCATGTGCCACTTTGAAGGAATACCGAGATCGCTCTGCAGCGTCGAGATGGTATCCCGGAATCGAGTCGGTTTGAAGCTAAGAAGCGAAGACTACGGCGGGTTCTCGGCCGGTAAAGGTGTCGATTTTGAAGTCTCGTTACTGCTCCTACACCGGGGAAGAGGCCGTTTCATCGGTAGGTGGATCCCAGTAGGTCGGTCGATCTGTGGCACTGGCGGGAGAGTTTGTTTAATTGCGATCGGCCAGAGCACGTTATGAAGGATTGCCCATTTCCATTAGTTGATTGCTTTACTTGCAGACGAGGCCGGACATAGGGCGGCTCATTGTGAGAGGCCACCGGGCCGCTAGAGTTCCGACTACCCTCACCGTCGGAAGGATCACAGTTTTCCGACCACTCATGTTGCGGGGTTCGGGTCGTGGTAGGGTCGAGTCGGCGGATCACCGTGCGGCCTCGAGTTCGGGTTGATTCACCCCGGTTGTATCAAATGAGGCGCACGAGAGGTGGCGGACATTCCGGTGGCGTCGGTACCACTCGGATCCTTACTCATCCGATTTAGTGCTTTTTGATTCGGGTGCTACTCATTCCTTTATTGCGTCGGATTGTGTGAATCGTATTGGCTTTAGCGCTTGTTTGAATGTGAACCGTTTGTGGTGGAGTCGCCTGGCGAGGATCGCATGGTTGGGGACCGGGAAGTTAGGGATTGCCTGTGAGGATCGGGAGCCGAGGCGGCCTCGAACCTCATTGTTATCGACCTCAAGGGTGAGGATTTAATCCTCGGGGACGATTAGTTAGAAGCGTCACGGTGCTATCATGAACTATCGGACTCGTTCTATCTCGATCGTGGCGAGGATGGCACCGAGCATACTCTCGTCGGTAAGCCGAGTAAATCGAGGCGTGATTAATGCCTTGAAGGCGATAAAACTTACGAACAAGGGTTGTGTCGGCTGCGGTGTTACGCTACGAAGGCGGAAGATGGTGGAGTTGACATGTCGTCAATTCCAGTTGTTAGTGAGTATCCGATGTTTTCCCAGGCGACTTACAGGGTTACCACCGCGGCGAGAGGTGGAGTTTCCTATCGATCTTGAGCGAATGCGGCCCCTATTTCTCGAGCACCGTACCGTATGGCACCGTCGGAGATGTTTGAGTTGAAGAACCGGTTGGGAGAATTGTTAGATAAAGTACATTCGGCCGGCGCATACCTTAGGGTGCGCCGTACTTTCGTTAAGAAGAAAGATGGGTCGCTTCGTTTATGCATCGATTTTGAGAATTAAACAAGTTGACCATCAAAAATAAATACCCTTTGCCTAGGATTGACGATTTGTTTGATCAGTGCGAGGCGGCAGTCTTTTGAAGATTGATTTGCGATCGGGCTACTACGATTGAGAATTCGGGGCGTCGATATTAAAAAGCTGCCTTTGGACGAGATATAGCCATTACGAGTTTGTGGTTATGCCTTTGGGCTAACCAATGCCCAATGATGTTCATGCGATTGATGAACAAAGTTTTCATTGAGTATCTAGACAAATTCGTAGTCGTTTTTATCGGCGATATTCTTATCTATTCACGGAATCGGGAGGAGCACGCCTTTCATCTCGGATTGTATTAGACACTTTGAGAATGACGGTTATGCGCGAAGTTCTCTAAGTGTGATTTTAACTCGAGGAAGTAGCGTTCCTCGGGCATGTGATTCAATGAGAGGAATTGAGTAGATCCGCGAGAAGATAGAGCGGTGATGGCTTGGGAGCCGCCTAAGAATGTGAAGGAGGTGAGGAGTTTTACAGGTCTTGCGGCTATTACCCTTGATTCGTTGAGGATTTTCTAAGATCGCTAGACCACTCACTCAGTTGCTCCGCCAAACTCGGAAGTTAGTGGGCTGAGGCAGGCGGGGCGGCTTTGTGAGTTAAAGAGCGTATGACTACCGCACCCGTTTAGCATTGCCTCGGGAAATGAGGACTTCGTAGTGTATAGTGATGCTTCGGGCCTTGGTCTAGGATGTGTTTTGATGCGAGAGAGATAGAGTCATTGCTTATCGTCCCTTGATTGAAACCTTACGAGGTGAATTATCCCAGCACGATTTGGAGTTAGGCTGGTCGTTTTCGCCTTAAAGATGCGGAGGCATTATCTTTATGGGTCGTCTTGTAAGATTTTACGGATCATAAGAGCTTGAAGTATATCTTGATCGAGAAAGAATTGAGTATGAGGCAGCGTAGGTGGTTGGAACTAATTAAAGATTACGACCTCGAGATACTTTACCATCAAGGTAAGGCTTGTAATATCATGATTTCGGTTCCGGTAATTTTCATTTTCGGCGGAGGTCCGTTTCGACGACTTGCTTTCGACGTTTCGTCATTAAAGAATATTTAATTCTACACTTTTTGTCATCGAGTTCGTTTGGTATCGTTTTGTTGAGTTTCGTGTTCTTAAATGACTTTTCCGCACTTGAGTTCGATTCTCGCAAATCTCGTCAGCTGTTGTTTGAGTTTCTCGGAAGTTCATTTAATGTTATTATTCATGTTGTAAGTTTCGGTTTGGTGTTTCGATCGTGTATCGGGTATTTGGACGTTTTGGGCCATTTTCGTAATTTCCCAAAGTTTGGGGTAATTACTTTCGTTGTCAATTTGAGCCCTCGGGTGGTGAATCGGGTGTTCTCTTAGTATTGGATTCGTCTTTGCGAGTACTTCATAATCGTGTTTTGGTTTACGTTGGTCGGAGTTTGGGATTTTGGACCGTCGGATCAGCGAGGCTGTTGGCGAGCTGGCGAGCTGTGGCCGTAATGGCAGCGATGCGGCCGTAATGCGATTCGTGCGTGCCGACCTTTCGATTACGTCGTAACATGTCCGGCGAATCGATCCGAGTTCGGCCTTGGCGATTCGTGCGTAGGCATTGGCGATTACGTGCGTGGCGGCGGCAGTCGGCTATTTATAGGCTAGGCAAGTCATCGGCCATTTCTCATCTTTTCTTCATTCCTTAGCGATTTTCACCCTAGATCGATGGTTTTGAGTAGAATCAACTTATATAAACATGTTTTGGAAGTTGGGATCATGGATTAACATCATCTTCCACCCGGATCGAAGGTAAGAACACCTAAACTTTTGGTTTTGGATGTTCTTGAGGTTTCTTAGTGTTTTGGCGATTTGCTTCGTTTTGATTCAAATTATTGTTAGAACTTGATTGTAAACTCGTAATCATTCAATACCCTTGAAGTTTTGTGGAGCAGTTTGAGTATTTCTTTGAATAATCGATTAAATTGGACTACGCCCTCAAAGTGTCAGATAAAATGCTTGATGGGTAGAACTTGGGAAGTTCCATACGTTTTCGTAGAATTGTGATTGAATTGATATCGTTGTGACTTAGGAGCGAATTCTTGTGAAGAACTCGAGTCGGAACCCTTCCGTTCGTTGCCTTCTTTGGGGTCAGAGCTTCCCGGTCGAACCGTGTTCTTCGGAGCGTTCGGTAGCGGTTATTAAGGCAAGTATCTTACTATCGACTTGTATCTTGCGACTAGTAATTACGTATGAGATGTATGATGACTTTGCTTGCCTTCGTAAATATGTTCCGTTTGAGTTGGTTGTGTTTTCCGCAATTTGAAGGCTTTGTGATAATAGTGTTATATCGGTATACGTGTTAGGCGTTGTGCCATTTGTGCGGGAATCGGCGTACATATGGTATGGTTGTACACATGGTTGTAAAATGTATTGTGTACCTAATGTGTGTTATGTTGGTTAACTTTCGTTCATTGATGATAGTTGTTGCGAGTGTCGAGGTTGTGTTATGTGCGTGCGATATGCGATTTTGTGGTGATCAAGGTGATTGATTAATTGTGCTCATTGTTGTATGTAATGTGAATGTGAATATGTGTGTGACGCTAAGTTCACTCGTGTTGGTTCGGCGGAACCTACGAGGATTCGTGGCGATGGACTACGGGATCGAGAACTTAGTGAGAGTGCGAGGTCAATCGTCTTGATGCGCGAGGCCTACGATAACGCATGGCGGTGGACCATGAGTTTCGGACACGGTCGTCAGCCGGGTGAGCTCGGCGGGGCTTACGGTGACACGTGGCGGTGGACTACGGTGTCGGGGCGTGTGTGTGATTGTTGTGATTGATATAGTCCGTGCGGGTTGTTATGCCTACGGAGACACGTGTGATGGATCTGGTGTCGGAATTGGTTATGTTTGGTTAATAGTCCGTGTGGGTTGTTGAACCTACGGAGACACGTGACAGTGGATCACGGTGTCGGAATTGATTATGTTTGTTTAATTGTGCGTGATGTAGTCCGTGCGGGTTGTTGAACCTACGGAGACACGTGACGGTGGATCACGGTGTCATGAGCATGATACTTTTCAAATCAAAGTTTTAAAGGAAAAGTTTTAAGAAAGAATGTTGGGCAGGCCCCACGAGATTTATGGAAATGTTTAGGTATTGTAAAGCTGTTGAATTATGAAACAAGTTTTGGGTTAAGGCCCTTAAGTTTTTGAAAGGTTTTGTGAATCGGGACTTGAGGTCTTAAGGTTTTGAAATTCTAAAAAATTCAGAGATGATAATCCTATTTTGAATGCTTCATAGCTTATCTTCTCTTGTGAAAACCTCCAGGAATATTGATACTTGATTATTATATTTGATCACGATTATTAATTGCTTGTTACATTTCGTATGATTTGATACTTGCACTAGTAAAGCGGTGGAGTTTTACTAACCCCAGAAATGTCGGGGGTGGATGTCTGTTTGCGTCGGTACATGCAGGTCGAGGAGCGATCCAGGATTGGCACAAGAGGATGGCAGTGCGATACTAATCATGAGTCGAAGTTATTTTGATTTTGTTGTGTTGTCGAGTTGATTTGATCTTCCATTGTATTGTATTTCGACCCTGTGTGGGTAATGTTATTTAAGTCGATTTTATCGATTGGGTTGTGTGACCTCATCGGTGCATGTATTCACGTGTAGGTGATCATATCGGTCAGTATCATTTTATTGTTTGACCACAGTCGGGCAAGCATTTGGTTGTTTATGGATGTTTGCTTTGGTAGATCCTTGTGGAAAGGGTCTACGGCGTGTAATATTCCCATATGGTTTTGGGGATGTTACAATTATGGTATCGGAGCTTAGGTTGCGGAAACTGAGGCTGTCGGGTGAGTCAAGTCGTGATTTGTCGAGTAATGTGTTGTCTTGTCGTTCGAGTCGTCGGTGACAAATTGAGTTGCGCGTAGTCACAACGTGTCGGTTATGTTGTCGGGCGAGATTAGTATCGTGGGCGGTCACCTCCGTGCGACACTTTGTGGATGTAAGTCTCCTTCTTTATGCGTAATACTGTGTATCTCGATTTTATCTTAGTGAGTTAATTGCGGTGCATGATCTTGTTTACAGTATTGTGTGATGTAGTTGTGTTTAATACTTGTGGTACATGGTATGAGTATAGTGGGCATATTGTTGTTTTACTTTTGAACCACCGTGTGGTGGTATAGTGTGAAAGATGTAAACCTTGATGGGTTACGTGAAGATATCAGCGGTAGAGTTTGTGAGAAACTCAGATGAATGATTTTCTTTGTGTGTTTAAACTTGATACCACGAGATGCATTTGATTGAATTGGCGACCACAGTTGCCATTTGAGTATGTGGTTTTAAATTATTTATTTTGGGATGTTGTAATTTTGTCGCTATAGGTAACTTTAAGAATATTTTACGAAGGACTTCTGATTTGAGAATTTTTGTAGAAATCGATTTTTGGAAAATATTTTGGTGGTTCGGTCAAACCACGATTTATATGGATTTTTAAAATTTGTAAATTTTGACAAATGGGCGTGTATTTTCAAATGACACCATCGGACGGTATTTGAAAAATGTGTTTTGAAGTACTTCGGACATTGTAAAATATTACCGTCGTTTTGTTTATGAACTAAAGGATTTTGGGAAAACTTTATTTTGCGAGCGATTTTTGGTTTTGAATTTTGAACTTCTTATGTCCATGTGTTGGGGCTAAGTGGTTGTGATAAGTTTGTAGTGTTGTTGTGCTCGCCGGAGAATGTTTTAGTGTTTTCTAAATGTTGAGATACATGGTTTTGATTAAGCGATCGAGGTATTAAAAATGTCTTCAAAATTTCATTTCACCAAATTTTCAAACTTGAAAATTTTAAAATTTTATCATTTGAATAATACCCGGAAATATTTTATTTTCTTTGCGAGTGTTTGATCCATACGATATGTGTGTGGTTTTGGTGTGTTTGGTTTGGTAAAATCGAACACCTGCATTGATGTATTTGTGTGAATTATTTTTGAATGAAGTTCTTAAATTACGGTGTTGGTTCATGCCCTTGTGTGATGACTTGGAGTTGATGCTTTATCGTCTTTGCTATTATCGTCTATGTTGGCGTTGTGGCGTTTGTTTGGTTGCGTTATTACATTTGGTCGTGCATTCGGAATCTTTGAGAGGTCGTGGCCGAGGGCGTGGTCGTGGTCGTGATCGGGGAGCATGAGAGGCGACTCCCTCCTTCGCAGTGCCGTCGGCTCGGTCTGGATCGGGGACATTCGACTAGCGTTAATGTTGGCGTTGGCGCTGCCACCATCCTTCGTCGGAGTGGTTGATCGATTAGTGCGAGATGAATCGGGCCGTACATCGGGATGAGAACCCGGATGGGGATAACGGGGCTAGTAAGTGGTTACGAGATGTGATGAAGATGCGGCCGCCCGTTTTGTGGGTTCATCGACTCGTTAGGTTGGGAAGGTGGCTCTTCCGGTTAGATGAGAACATTTGATGCCGTAGCTTGTCAGGATGAGAAGAGGGTACCCATTGCTCGTACTTGCTTGACAAAGAAGGCTGCGGTGGTGGCGGTGTAGTGCTGCGGTCGTACACCTACATGGGCTGAGTTTAAGACCGCCATGGAGAAGCGAGTATTGCCGTTACTGTTCGTGAGCGAGGATTGTTGAGTTTTCTCGGCCACGCCCGGGATGTGTCGATATCGAGGCGATAGTCGATTATAATCGGCGATTGGCTTATGTTCGTGATCAAGTGAGAAGTGAAGCGGACAAGGTCCGATACTTGATATGCGCATGAAACCCCATATCCGTGAGAGTATGGCTCCGCTCATGTGTACCACCACGAAGGAATATCGGAGCCGAGCTTTAGCCATTGAGATGGCGTTTACGTGACGGAATGCAGTTGAGAGAGTAAGAGACAGAAGACCTCGAGAAATTTTTCAGAGGCCGGAGGAGTGAGATCCGTGAGCTGTTGCTTGCGATTTCCTTGGAGCACTCCTCGTTCGGTTGACCGGTCTAAGAACCTTACCCCAGGCGAGTAAGGCGATCGGTGTGAAGACACCTTTAGCTGCGATCGTGTAGGCCATGCGAGAGGCAATTATGGTTACGCCAGTTAATTGTTTTAAGTGCGGCCAGTGGGGCACCAAGCGGTGCATTGTGAGACCGTTGCCGGGATGTTCGGGAATCGGGTTTCGTTTCTACTCGGGAGGGCCGGTGGTGTCGATGATGTAGTTGTGTATCGTACTTTGTCTTTGTAATTCGTGTAGAGATTGATATTTCTTTGCGTGAACTTTTTGGTTTTGTTTCTATTCTATCATGATGTTTTATTTTAAGTTTGGACGAAACTTAATTTTAATCGGATAGAATGTAATATCGATATTCGTTTTCCGTTATCTTGAATTGTTTGTGTTTTGGCGTCGGACATTTTCTTGTTGATGAGAATCGGAATGATTTCTATCGTAATACTCTATTTGTTTACGTCGCATAGCGTTTTAGTCGGGTGCGACTTATTGTCAGCGTCGTTTCTTTGATTAAATGTGTGCATATTATGTGGTATGTGATGCGTCGTTATTTGATCGTTATTGGTTGAATCATTGCCGGTGGCGTTGTTATGAGTCGTCGTGTGGCGTGTTGTCCTGTGTATATTCTTTCGCGTTGCTTGTAACGTTAAACCAATGGATGAAAGTTACGCGTTTCTTGTGTATCTTGTTGAGTTTTCTGTCAGGTATTGCTTCTCCCTACTTGTTTTAAGTTTGGAATGAAACTTCTTTTAAGGAGGGTAGAATGTAATATCGCAATTTGAATTCCGGTAATTTTCATTTTTCGGCGGAGGTCCGTTTGACGACTTTCTTTCGACCGTTTCGTCATTACGAGAATATTTAATTCTACACTTTTTGTCATCCGAGTTCGTTTCGGTATCGTTTTGTTGAGTTTCGTGTTCTTAAATGACTTTTCGCACTTGAGTTCGATTCTACGCAAATCTCGTCAAAGCTGTTTTTCGAGTTTCTCGGAAGTTCATTTAATGTTATTATTCATGTTGTAAGTTTCGGTTTGGTGTTTCGATCGTGTATCGGTATTTCGGACGTTTTGGGCCATTTTCGTAATTTCCCAAAGTTTGGGGTAATTACTTTCGTTGTCAATTTGAGCCCTCGGGTGGTGAATCGGGTGTTCTCTTAGTATTGGATTCGTCTTTGCGAGTACTTCATAATCGTGTTTTGGTTTACATTGAGTCGGAGTTTGGGATTTTGGACCGTCGGATCAGCAAGGCTGTTGGCGAACTGGCGAATAACGGCCGTAATGGCAGCGATAGCCGTAATGCGATTCGTGCGTAACAGCCTTACGATTCGTCGTAACATGTCCGGCGAGAATCGATCCGGGAGTTCGGCCTTGGCGATTCGTGCGTAGGCATTGGCGATTACGTGCGTGGCGGCCGGCAGTCGGCTATTTATAGGCTGGACGAGTCATCCGGCCATTTCTCATCTTTTCTTCATTCCTTAGCGATTTTCACCCTAGATCGATGGTTTTGAGTAGAATCAACTTATATAAACATGTTTTGGAAGTTGGGATCATGGATTAACATCATCTTCCACCGGATCGAAGGTAAGAACACCTAAACTTTTGGTTTTGGATGTTCTTGAGGTTTCTTGGTGTTTTGGCGATTTAGCCGTTTTGATTCATATTATTGTTAGAACTTGATTGTAAACTCGTAATCATTCAATACCCTTGAAGTTTTGTGGAGCGGATTTGAGTATTTCTTTGAATAATCGATTAAATTGGACTACGCCCTCAAAGTGTCAGATAAAATGCTTCAATAGGTAGAACTTGGGAAGTTCCATACGTTTTCGTAGAATTGTGATTGAATTGATATCGTTGTGACTTAGGAGCGAATTCTTGTGAAGAACTCGAGTGGAACCCTTCCGTTCGTTGCCTTCTTTAGGTCAGAGCTTCCGGTCGAGCCGTGTTCTTGGAGCGTTCGGTGGCGGTTATTAATGCAAGTATCTTCTTTATGCGACTTGTATCTTGCGACTAGTAATTACGTATGAGATGTATGATGACTTTGCTTGCCTTCGTAAATATGTTCCGTTTGAGTTGGTTGTGTTTTCCGCAATTTGAAGGCTTTGTGATAATAGTGTTATATCGGTATACGTGTTAGGCGTTGTGCCATTTGTGCGGGAATCGACGTACATATGGGATGGTTGTACACTTGGTTGTACAATGTATTGTGTACGAATGTGTGTTATGTTGGTTAAATGTCGTTGATTGATGATAGTTGTTGCGAGTGTCGAGGTTGTGTTATGTGCGTGCGATATGCGATTTTGTGGTGATCAAGGTGATTGATTAATTGTGCTCATTGTTGTATGTAATGTGAATGTCAATATGTGTGTGACCGCTAAGTTCACTCGTGTTGGTTCGGCGGAACCTACGAGGATTCGTGGCGATGGACTACGGGATCAGAACTTAGTGAGGTGCGAGGTCAATCGTCTTTGATGCGGCGAGGCCTACGATAGCATGGCGATGGACCATGAGTTTCGGACACGGTCGTCAGCCGGGTGAGCTCGGCGGGGCTTACGGTGACACGTGGCGGTGGACTACGGTGTCGGGGTATGTGTGTGATTGTTGTGATTGATATAGTCCGTGCGGGTTGTTATGCCTACGGAGACACGTGACGATGGATCACGGTGTCGGAATTGGTTATGTTTGGTTAATAGTCCGTGTGGGTTGTTGATCCTACGGAGACACGTGCCTGTGGATCACGGTGTCGGAATTGATTATGTTTGTTTAATTTTGCGTGATGTAGTCAGTGCGGGTTGTTGAACCTACGGAGACACGTGACATTGGATCACGGCGTCATGAGCATGATACTTTTCAAATCAAAGTTTTTAAAGGAAAAGTTTTAAGAAAGAATGTTGGGCGAGCCCCACGAGATTTATGGAAATGTTTAGGTATTGTAAGCTGTTGAATTATGAAACAAGTTTTGGGTTAAGGCCCTTAAGTTTTCGAAAGGTTTTGTGAATCGGGACTTGAGGTCTTAAGGTTTGAAATTCTAAAAAATTCAGAGATGATAATCCTATTTTCGAATGCTTCATAGCTTATCTTCTCTTGTGAAAACCTCCGGGAATATTCGATACTTGATTATTATATTTGATCACGATTATTAATTGCTTGTTACATTTCGTATGATTTGATACTTGCACTAGTAAAGCGGTGGAGTTTTACTAACCCCAGTGTCGGGGGTGGATGTCTGTTTTGCGTCGGTACATGCGGTTCGGAGGCGATCACGAGATTGGCACAAGAGGATGACGAGCTGCGATACTAATCATGAGTCGAGAGTTATTTTGATTTTGTTGTGTTGTCGAGTTGATTTGATCTTATTTGTATTGTATTTAAACCCCTATGTGGGTAATGTTATTTAAGTCGATTTTATCGATTGGGTTGTGTGACCTCATCGGTGCAGTGTATTCACGTGTAGGTGATCATATTGGTCCGTATCATTTTATTGTTTGACCACAGTCGAATCAAGCATTTGGTTTTTTATGGATGTATAGCCTGGTAGATCCTTGTGGAAAGGGTCTACGGCGTGTAATATTCCCATATGGTTTTGGGAATGTTACAAGGCTAACGTAGTGGCTGATGCATTGAGCCGGAAGCCGATGGTGTTGCAGATGTTAGAGGTACTTACACCACAGAGTAGGATCTAGCGGGATTTTATTTGTCAGGATATCGAGGTTTGGGTTCAGGGGATTGAGTCGATTATATGCGTTAGAGATCACTTCGTCCTTGGTGATGATATCAAAGCGACGATATGATGATCCGTTTTTGGTCGATTGAGGAGGATGTGAGGAAGGAAAGCCCCTGGATTTGTGGTTCACGATGATGGAGTTTTGAGGTTTCGCGGCGGACTTTGTGTCTGAGTGATATTGGTGAGACGAGAAAATCTTGAGTGAAGCTCATGCTACACCTTACTCCATACATCACAGTGCGAGTAAAATGTACAAGGATGTGAGGAGCAACTCTTGGTGGAGTAATTTGAAGGCGAGGCGTTAGTGAGTTTGTGTCGAGGTGTCGACACATCGGCGGAGTTAAGATCGAGCATCGGCGACCAGCGGCTATTACGACCACTTCTATTAGGAGTGGAAATGGGAGGACATTTCTATGGATTTCATTACCGGTATGCCTAAGACTCGGACGGGAATGAACATGATTTGGAGTCGTTGTTGATCGACTAACCAAATCAGCTCATTTTCTAAGTATTAAGGACACTTGGGGGCCGGAGAGGCTTGCACGAGTGTTTGTTGCGGAAATAGTGAGATTGCATGGGACCCCTAAGAGTATTGTTTCGGATCGTGATGGCGGTTCATATCACATTTTTGGCGGAGCCGTTCATAGAGCTTTGGGAACCGAGTTTAGACTTAGTACATCCTGCCACCCTCGAGGCAGACGGACGATGCGGCGGACGATCTGAATCTTTAGAGGATATGTTACGAGCACATGCTTTAGATTGGAAGGATGATTGGGAGACACACTTGCCGTTGATCGAGTTCACGTACAACAATAGTTGGCATGCCTCGATCAAAATGGCACCATTCTAAGCGTTGTATGGGAGGAGGTGCGGATCGCCGTTGTGTTGGGATGATAAATGCAGGCTAATCGGTACCGAGGCAGCATGATAGTTGAGGCGAGGAGAAGGTTACCTTGATTCGTGGTAGATTCTTTGACGGCCCGAGTCGGCATAAGTCTTATGCCGATACATGTCGCCCGACCGTTGGAGTTTGAGGTGGGAGATCACGTCTTGCTTAAGGTGTCGCCGACACGGGGAGTTTACTGCTTGGTCGGAAGGGTAAACTTAGTCCGAGATATATCGGACCGTTTGAGATTTTAGATAGAGTTGGAGAGCTTGCGTATCGGTTAGGCTTTCCGCCGTCTCTGAGCCACGTGCATAACGTATTTCATGTTTCCCAGCTTAGGAAGTACGTATCGGACCCTAGCCATATTATTGATTTTGGAGAGATCGAGTTGGGGCCCGACATTACCTTCGAGGAGAGGCCGATTCAGATCTTAGAGCGTCGAGTGAAGCAACTCAGGCACAAAACCATTCCTTTGGTCAAAGTGCAGTGGTCGAGGCATGGATCCGAGGAAGCCACGTGGGAAACGGAGGAGAGTATGAGGTCGAGATACCCCGAGTTATTCGTGTTGTAAGTTTCGGGACGAAACTTATTTTTAAAGGAGATAATGTAATATCCGGTATTTTTCTTTCCACTGGTATTTTCATTTTTGGTATATTTCTCGGTCATAGTGACCCCGTGTATCTTTCGGTATGTCCTTCTGTCATCTGTTGAACTATAATCTCGTTATTGTTTATTGTTTCAACTTTCCTCATATGAGTTCGACTTTGTTAGATCACCATTAATTTTTGGTAACTCTAAAAATTCTAAATCTTTGCAAAATTATAGAGCATCGAGTTAGCTTTCCAATGGTTCAAACGTTGAGTCAATCGGAGTCGGACGAGAGAGTTATGGTCGTTTGATTTTGGACGATCCGCCGGCCAGGACTCGGTCGTGTCGTCGTCGACACGGCCCGTGCCGTACTCGTCCGGAAATTCCGAAGTTTACGCCGACCGAACTCGGCCGTGTCATCCGACACGGCCGTGCATACTCTTCGGATAAGCTGAAGCTTATTGCCGACACGCCCGGCCGTGTTCGGGACACGGTCGAGTCATCTCGAGTCATTTGTCGGACGAGTCGCTATCGGGAGGCCCTGGCCTTGCGACCGTGTCAAGCGAGGACACGGTCGAGTCCTGTCGGCCAGTATGCGACACGGCCGTGCCCGATCGGCGCGGGCCGTGTCGGCGGCGATCAACCCCTATAAAGGCCACTATGAGACGTTTTCTTGCCATTTTCACCTTCTTCTTCTCCTCTTAGCATTTGGCGTGTTCTAAGCTTGAAGCCATGTTGTTTAACAACATATCCATGGAGTTCTTGAGGTTATATCATCAATAATCCGTCGATATCATCCTTGATCCGGTGAATCAAGGTTAGATCTTTAGAACCCTACTTTTGGTAAAATTGGGGGTTTTCGTGTTTTTGTCCGATTCGTTCCGTTTTGTTGATTAATTCATGATGAATATGATTAATCTTGTTGATATTCTTAGTTTCCCTCACAGTTCATGGTATATTTCGTGATTTTACGGAATCGAGAGGGTTTGGTTGTGATCCGCCCTCGTTGTTGTTTATATACGAATATACATGAATCGTAGGCGGGTTTTCAGTGTATTCAATTCCGTATTCATTTAGAAATGGTTGTGATTGTATTCTTGAATCGTTAGGTTCGGTTTCATTAGTTCTAGCGTTCATCGGTGACTTTCCTTTCCGTTCGTTGCGTCGTCAATAATTCAAGGCAAGTACATGTATTACATTCCGTTATGTGCGTATGATTTTGATGCGAATGATGTAAATGGTTTTATTGAGCGAATGTGATTGTTTCTCTTCCACAGGGATGGCGTGTGGCCTGCGAGGGCGATACTAATGGGTGCGGCCACGGAAGTGAACTTGGGTGCGTGTGTTGATGTTCTTCCACACAGGGACGGTTCGGCGGGACCTGCGGGGCCGATACTAATGGGTGCGGCCGTGGAAGTGGTTTCTCACACAGGGACGGTGCAGCGGGACCTGCGGGGACCCGATACTAATGGAGTGCGATCGCGAGTTACCAAGCGTGGATAAATGTGATGTGGGAAACTTGTTATTATCTTTGTTTGGTGTTAATGTGATATTAGGAATATTGGTTTTCAAAATGACTTTCCTAGCGATTTATTTGCGTTGAATCGTGTATGTATATAATGTTGTGTAATTATGTACTTGCACTAGCTATTGAATGCTAACCCCTTAAATGGGAAATCGTCTTATGCATTTCAGTGCAGGAAGAGGCGAGGCGAGGCACGGGACACGCACGCGAAGGATGGTGGCTTGATGATGTGGCTCAGTGCATTTTTATGTTTGTCATTGCATTGTCGAGTATTGAAGTTAGGTATGCATTTTGAGACTTGGTTTAAGTCCCTGCGTGGGCGATAAATTGGTATTTAACCTCTGTTCATGTATTACGTTAAAAATATTTTGGCGAGGCCACGTGCCTTATTACTTTTGAGTGCATTATTCGGGACTACATTGTGGTTTATATGTCATGTGTTGCTTTGGTAGACCTCACGAGGGTTCTACGGCGTGTAATATCGATTGTGAATTGGTGTGTTACGGACCCGAATCGGATACGATACGATGAGAACTCGATTTTCGGAAAATTCTCATAGGGGCTAGTACAGAAAATGGGAGAAAATTGAGTCGGGCCATTTTCTTGATATTTTTCATGATTTGTCCCTATGGGTTTATAAAATTTGACACGCTTTTAATTGAGGTTGTTGATTCGAATCGGAGTTGATGCGATGAGAACTCAATTTTAAGAAAATTCTCATAGTGGTTAGTACGGAAAATGGGAGAAAATCGAGTCGGACTATTTTCTTCATTTTTCCACAATTTGTCCCTATGGGTTTATAAAATTTGACACGCTTTTATTTGGGGTTGTTCGGACCGAATCGGAGTGATGCGATGAGAACTTCGGTTTTGAAAATTCTCATAGTGGTTAGTACGAAAAATGGGAGAAAATTGAGTCGGTCAGTTTCTTCATTTTCCACAATTTGTCCCTATGGGTTTATAAAATTTGACACGCTTTTATTTGGGGTTGTTCGGACCGAATCGGGTGATATGATGAGAACTCGGTTTTCGGAAAATCCTCATAAGGGATAGTAAACCGGAAATGGGAGAAAATTGAGTCGGACTATTTTCTTGATATTTTTTCATAATTTGTCCCTATGGGTTTGTAAAATTTGACACGCTTCTATTTGGGGTTGTTCGGATCCGAATCGGAGCTGATGCGATGAGAACTCGGTTTTCAGAAAATTCTCATAGGGGTTAGTGCACGGAAAATGGGAGAAAATCGAGTCGGACTATTTTCTTCATTTTTCCATAATTTGTCTCTATGGGTTTATAAAATTTGTCACGCTTTTATTTGGGGTTGTTCGGACCGAATCGGGTGATATGATGAGAACTTCGGTTTTGGAAAATCCTCATAAGGGATAGTACAGAAAATGGGAGAAAATTAGTCAATTGTTTTCTTCATTTTTCCATAATTTGTCTCTATGGGTTTATAAATTTGTCACGCTTTTATTTGGGGTTGTTCGGACCCGAATCGGGTAATCTGATGAGAACTTCGATTTTCGGAAAATTCTCATAGGGGCTAGTACAGGAAATGGGAGAAAATTGAGTCGGGCCGTTTTCTTGATATTTTTCATGATTTGTCCCTATGGGTTTATAAAATTTGACACTTTTTATTTGGGGTTGTTGATTCGAATCGGAGGCGATGCGATGAGAACTCAGTTTTCAGACAATTCTCATAGTGGTTAGTACACGGAAAATGGGAGAAAATCGAGTCGGACTATTTTCTTCATTTTTCAACAATTTTTGACTATGTGTTTATAAAATTTGACAATCTTTTATTTGGGGTGGTTCGGAACAGAATCGTAGGTGATGCGATGAGAACTCGGTTTTCAGAAAATTCTCATAGTGTTTAGTACACGAAAAATGGGAGAAAATTGAGTCGGTCCAGTTTCTTCATTTTTCCACAATTTGTCCCTATGGGTTTATAAAATTTGACTCGCTTTTATTTGGGGTTGTTCGGACCCGAATCGGAGTGATCTGATGAGAACTTCGATTTTGGAAAATTCTCATAGGGGCTAGTACAGAAAATGGGAGAAAATTGAGTCGGGCCGTTTTCTTGATATTTTTCATGTTTTGTCCTTTTGTTTTTATAATTTTTGACACTTTTTTTTTTGGGGTTGTTAGGATTAGAATCGGGTGATGCGATGAGAACTTCGATTTTGAGAAAATTCTCATAGTGGTTAGTACGGAAAATGGGAGAAAATCGAGTCGAATTTATTTTCTTCATTTTTCCACAATTTGTCCCTATGGGTTTATAAAATTTGACATTGGGGTTGTTCGGACCCGAATCGGATCGATACGATGAGAACTTCGATTTTCGGAAAATTCTCATAGGGGCTAGTACACGAAAATGGGAGAAAATTGAGTCGGGCCGTTTTCTTGATATTTTCATGATTTATCCCTATGTGTTTATAAAATTTGACAAGCTTTTATTTGGGGTTGTTCGGACCGAATCGGAGGTGATATGATGAGAACTTCGGTTTTGGAAAATCCTCATAAGGATAGTACAGGAAATGGGAGAAAATTGAGTCGAATTGTTTTCTTGATATTTTTCATAATTTGTCCCTATGGGTTTGTAAAATTTGACACGCTTTTATTTGGGGTTGTTCGGATCGAATCGGAGGTGATGCGATGAGAACTTCGGTTTTGAGAAAATTCTCATAGGGGTTAGTGCACGGAAAATGGGAGAAAATCGAGTCGAATTTGTTTTCTTCATTTTCCATAATTTGTCTCTATGGGTTTATAAAATTTGTCACGCTTTTATTTGGGGTTGTTCGGACCCGAATCGGAGGTAATCTGATGAGAACTTCGATTTTGGAAAATTCTCATAGGGGCTAGTACCGAAAATGGGAGAAAATTGAGTCGGGCCGTTTTCTTGATATTTTTCATGATTTGTCCCTATGGGTTTATAAAATTTGACACGCTTTTATTTGGGGTTGTTCAGATTCGAATCGGAGCTGATGCGATGAGAACTCGATTTTCAGAAAATTCTCATAGTGGTTAGTACACGAAAAATGGGAGAAAATCGAGTCGGACTATTTTCTTCATTTTTCCACAATTTGTCCCTATGGGTTTATAAAATTTGACACGCTTTTATTTGGGGTTGTTCGGACCCGAATCGGAGCTGATGCGATGAGAACTCAGTTTTCAGAAAATTCTCATAGTGGTTAGTACACGGAAAATGGGAGAAAATTGAGTCGGTCCAGTTTCTTCATTTTTTCCACAATTTGTCCCTATGGGTTTATAAAATTTGACACGCTTTTATTTGGGGTTGTTCGGACCCGAATCGGAGCTGATACGATGAGAACTCGGTTTTCGGAAAATCCTCATAAGGGTTAGTACACCGGAAATGGGAGAAAATTGAGTCGGACCATTTTCTTGATATTTTTTCATAATTTGTCCCTATGGGTTTGTAAAATTTGACACGCTTTTATTTTGGGTTGTTCAGATTCGAATCGGAGTTGATGCGATGAGAACTCGGTTTTCAGAAAATTCTTATAGTGGTTAGTACACGGAAAATGGGAGAAAATCGAGTCGGACTATTTTCTTCATTCTTCCACAATTTGTCCCTATGGGTTTAAAAAATTTGACACGCTTTTATTTGGGGTTGTTCGGACCCGAATCGGAGCTGATGCGATGAGAACTCGGTTTTCAGAAAATTCTCATAGTGGTTAGTACACGGAAAATGGGAGAAAATTGAGTCGGTCCAGTTTCTTCATTTTCCACAATTTGTCCATATGGGTTTATAAAATTTGACACGCTTTTATTTGGGGTTGTTCGGATCCGAATCGGAGCTGATGCGATGAGAACTCGGTTTTCAGAAAATTCTCATAGGGGTTAGTGCACGGAAAATGGGAGAAAATCGAGTGAATTATTTTCTTCATTTTCCATAATTTGTCTCTATGGGTTTATAAAATTTGTCACGCTTTTATTTGGGGTTGTTCGGACCCGAATAGGGTGATACGATGAGAACTCGATTTTGGAAAATTTTCATAGGGGCTAGTACACGAAAATGGGAGAAAATTGAGTCGGGCCGTTTTCTTGATATTTTTCATGATTTGTCCCTATGGGTTTATAAAATTTGACACGTTTTTATTTGGGGTTGTTGATTCGAATCGGAGTGATGCAGTGAGAACTTCGATTTTGAAAATTCTCATAGTGGTTAGTACACGGAAAATGGGAGAAAATCGAGTCGGACTATTTTCTTCATTTTTCCACAATTTGTCCCTATGGGTTTATAAAATTTGACACGCTTTTATTTGGGGTTGTTCGGACCCGAATCGGAGTGATGCGATGAGAACTTCGGTTTTGAAAATTCTCATAGTGGTTAGTACGAAAAATGGGAGAAAATTGAGTCGGTCCGGTTTCTTCATTTTCCACAATTTGTCCCTATGGGTTTATAAAATTTGACACGCTTTTATTTGGGGTTGTTCGGACCCGAATCGGGTGATACGATGAGAACTTCGATTTTCGGAAAATTCTCATAAGGGCTAGTACAGAAAATGGGAGAAAATTGAGTCGGGCCGTTTTCTTGATATTTTTCATGATTTGTCCCTATGTGTTTATAAAATTTGACACGCTTTTATTTGGGGTTGTTCGGATTGAATCGGGTGATGCGATGAGAACTTCGATTTTGAAAATTCTCATAGTGGTTAGTACGGAAAATGGAAGAAAATCGAGTCGGATTTATTTTCTTCATTTTCCACAATTTGTCCCTATGGGTTTATAAAATTTGATATTGGGGTTGTTCGGACCCGAATCGAATTACGATACGATGAGAACTCGATTTTCGGAAAATTCTCATAGGGGCTAGTACAGAAAATGGGAGAAAATTGAGTCGGGCCGTTTTCTTGATATTTTTCATGATTTATCCCTATGTGTTTATAAAATTTGACAAGCTTTTATTTGGGGTTGTTCGGACCGAATCGGGTGATATGATGAGAACTTCGGTTTTGGAAAATCCTCATAAGGGATAGTACAGGAAATGGGAGAAAATTGAGTCATTGTTTTCTTGATATTTTTCATAATTTGTCCCTATGGGTTTGTAAAATTTGACACGCTTTTATTTGCGGTTGTTCGGATCGAATCGGAGGCGTGCGATGAGAACTTCGGTTTTGAGAAAATTCTCATAGGGGTTAGTGCACGGAAAATGGGAGAAAATCGAGTGAATTTGTTTTCTTCATTTTCCATAATTTGTCTCTATGGGTTTATTGTAACACCCCGAATACGGCAAGAATGTCACACGCCGTAGACCCTTATCACAAGGATCCACCAGGCTAAACTCAAGACTACTCAAAGATTGGCCATTTGGGGTCAAAATTTAATACAAAGTAGGCCGACAAGGTCTTAAACCAATTCATAAACTAACGACATTCATACAACAATGACAACAATAAACTTGAACACGAGAAAGAATGACAACTCAATTTAAAAATCGATAACTACACCCATGCAAGGGTGAATACTCAAACGACAAAGAAAATACCGACCAAAATGAAACAAAAGAAAAGACTCGACTCTGGTGTGATTAGCATCGTCGTCTTCCATCTCCTTCCAAGCGATCCAGTATTGCTCATTTGCCAAAACACAGCGCATATGACACCCACCCCCCGAAAACTCGGGGGTTAGCAAACTGGAATTTTGCTAGTGCAAGTACATAATATACAAGATATACAAACAGTAACAACACAAAATTCAACCGCCGTGAAGCCTTAACACAAACCATACATTCCCACAGTCAGCACAGAAAGACACTCGCATACACAAGGTGAAAGGTAATCACATAGTCACATTCTCCTTACGGAAAATAACATTCAAGAAACTTTAAACGAGCCCAAGGAGTCAGGAAGATCCCTTTTGTAAAAAGGAAAAGTATTTTGATAAGATAGTTTGCAATCATTATTATTGACTCGGGCCGTTTAGGGGTTTTTAAAATCGTATGGGAATACTTTTGGAAATTAATTTCAAAAACTCTCGGGTCCTTGACCCAACTTATGGAAAACGATTACACAAAAACCAAGTCAACTTATTTGGGGTTCTCGACCCAATTTATAGAACACCGTCACAAACGAAATCATTACAACATCTCACGGGGTCCTCAACCCATTCCGAATAACATCATCACGAAACCGATCATCTCAACATTCCACGGGGTCCTCGACCCGATACGAGAATAGCACCACAATACAATCAAAGGTACAAAACTCTCATTCGACATATCTGCTCAAGACCCCGATTAATTAACCCTCGGAGATTTCATCAAACCTCAGTGGTTAACTAACCACGATACCAACGCTTTAAAAACAATTTGAAACAAGCTTTCAAAAACATGAATTGCGATGCGTATCAAGACAAATATTAAAAGTGAGTTGAAAGAATTTGAGATACGAACATCGTTCGATAACGGGGTCTTAGCTATCACTCGAATACAGTAACCAATAAGCACGCCGGGCGCCTCCACACACACTGTGCACCGGCGTTCACTCCACTATGTCGGCCGCTCCTTGAACATGCCACCGCCCGGCGTCACTCCGCAGAGCCGCCCCTTGCACGCGCATTAGGTGACACCGGCGTTCACCACCCATATGGAGCCGCACATTGCGGCGTACACCGGGCCGGAGTACACCGCCCCGCCCTCGAGAGGTTCCGGATATGGCGTTTCTCACAACAAGTATCCACATTGTTCAAACATCAAGCACACGGACAATTGTCACAACAATTTTCAACTCGGTACATTAAGTCACACAATTTCTCCATGATCCATATCCACACAAATAAACAATAACACGCACGTTATCAATCAAACTCAATCAACACCGCACATATATCTCTATGTTGCGACTCAACGAATATATACACATTTATATATATAGATATATATATATATATATATATATATAAATATATAACCTCACTATATTATATGAATAACTATAGTTAGCCCATCAATCGAGTTGAGTACGTCAACTAATGTTAGAATTCAACACTCGTCGATCACCGACATAAACATATATATTAATATACGTATATACATACATATATTTAACATGTAACTATATATATAAACACACATATATATATATACACATACATATATATACCTCCGTATAAACTCATACACTTGACAACAATGATTTCACGCGATTATAATTCGTATATCGAGGTACTTGCCTTGGTAATACGACGCGAAGGAGACGGCGAAGGAATAGGTTCGGTCAGAACAATCCTCTCAAATCCGACCCTAACACAATAATGATATACAATCAATCTCACATCATGAATACGAAGAAATTCCTCCTAGTTCTACCGTTGGGACAATTCATCGGACACCAAGAGTGCGCGGAATTGAAATCGATTAGCAGCGAACTAACGGGATTTCATCCCAACCAAAAACAAGAAAACCAAGGGTCACGTGAGTACTATCAAAATCTAACAACAACATCGGTTAATTGAATTAAAACACAAGATCACCACCAAACCCTCCCCAAAAATCATACTAGGGTTAAAGGGGTTCTTACCTCTTGAAGATTCAAGCCTAAAATCCGAAGAACACGTTACAGATCCACAATCAGAGCTACGATCGAAGGAAGATGAAGAAAAACACACGATAAAGAGGGTGGATGGAGAAGAAATCCCCCTCTCAACTCTCTCTCTCTCGCGCACGGTGGAAGGGAGGAAGAAAATGTGCGAATCTCGCGCGCATACCGATTATAGCGGCGGCCGCATTGTGTGCAGCGGCTCGGCTAATCGTGCCGCGATGCAGGCAAGTGCGCCCGGTGGTGGTGGCCGCTCGATGTGCGCGGCTCATTCGGAGTGTGCCGCGGCTCGGACTCGGCATGTGCCGCGGCCTTTGCCGGTATCTTGAGGCACGCGCAGTACGAGAGGTTTTAAGCCGGGTGCCACAGGTGTGCCGCGGCCGGACAAGTGTGCCAAAGCGGCTCATTTGTGTGCCGCGGTGCACTACCCTTGTGCCGCGGCACAGTACGGCTGCTCGGCCAACAAGCCAGGTAGTATGTGTGCCGCGGCGCACAATCCTTGTGCGCGGCTCACACCCCCTCGGGTCCCAAAATGAAGAGAAAGATCAGGAAAGAGAATAAAAGCAATAGGAATCGATATTTGGGCAACAATAACACGAAATGGAAATCACGGAACCCCAAAGCGATCTGAGGTACACAACCAAGGTCGAACAAGGAACAAATTCCCTAAATTTCTAGGAAGTTACAAAAGCGGCCCAAACATCAGAAAATCACGACACAGCGTCGGATTAACAATCGAAACTCACAACATGCTCTACTCAATCATACGAACTCATGGAAGTAAGAAAATGGCGAAATCGAGCGAGTTTAACGAGAGACAAATACACATGAGATAAAATATAACACTGAAGATGAAATTACGTAAAAACATCATCGAGACCGTCTAAGCGGAGAAACTCCGGGAACAAAATAGGTTCGAGAATTCCAAAGCAGTGTCAGCGAGTTGTCGAAACGGACCTCCGCCGGAAAATGAAAATTAGGAAATCAAATTTGCGGGTATTACATTCTACCCTCCTTAAAAGAAGTTTCGTCCGAAACTTAAAATAGAAAGCGGCGGAACAATCAAGGAAATAACTACTTGCTCACCAAATCATCACGAGCAAAGCGCGAATGCAAGGTTCGAAAATCGATGGCCCGACCTAGCAAGCATCTAATACGTGAGTCGAGGCGATAAAGCGTATGGGAACACGATAAGTTGAGGTGGAGGAGTATGAATTTGGATACCAAAACTCCCGAGTTAAGAAAATCACAAAATAGTTCGGGCGTCCGAGAAAATCATGTTTGAGCTCAACCAACCACAATCCAAGTTCATAACACATTCGGAAGTGTCAATTGCACGCGTGGGAATAATAGTTCCGAACAAAATTTGCAAGAATTAGGTTCAGATATGGAAAGACCACAATAATTCACGGAGTCTAACAACACGGTTTCGAAATTCGTTCGGAGAACGGTAGGCTAAGTACAACAGGGTAGTTTAAAAATTTATCGAGAGGGTCATAGATGAAGTACCAGCAATGAAAGTCACCCAACACTGAAAATACTATGAAGAGTACGGGTAGTACATTTTCCCGTACTAAGAAAACATTTCGATCCCGAACTTAGAACAGCAAGAGTTGGTAACATAGAGCAATGAAATGAAGAACGATCAAAGTCACGATTGTCCAAAACAGCAACGATTAGAGCATAATACAAAATATTCATCCTCCCATGTTAGGTTCTTCAGAAGGAGACATAGGGTTTCGGGACATTCTCCAGTCACTTGCTCTGTTCGCCAATAGGGTAGCATTCTTTGCCAGTTCGGAAATTATCTCACAATGCTTCTCCCGATGACCTTCGCACCCGCACCGGTAACAAGTCAAGAGTGGAAAGGGACAATTTGCACGAACATGTCCCTGACGATTGCAGTTGAAGCACCCTCCCCTCTTACCGAGAGTCACCGTCTTTGGCTTGGGATTCCAGCGCTCCTCTGATCGCGAAGGCAGCCGCGTTCGAGCGGCGTGGGGGTTTGGGAGCCTTAGACTCTTCACCGCCCAAAAACTTCCCGGATATCCTCGGTCTCTTGGCTTCGCTCGTGGGCTCGACCGAGGAGATTTCATAGGATATCGATTGATCTAGATACTCCTTCAAGTAGCATGGATCGTGGTGTCTGAACCACCTTGCGCTTCCATTTCCATCATCACGTCCACGTCCGCCGAGGCTTGACATACTAATACGGATAACACGATCAACGGTATTAGTTTATCGATCGTACAATATACCACAATTATCAACCCGAGTTTTAGTTAGCATCCTGAGAATAGCGGTACTATCGTAAAGCATAAAGTTTTATGAAGTCAAGTTCGAGTTCCTCGGCGAGGACGATCATTATATGTATGCACTTAATGAAAACAAATTTTTTGAAAAAGGGGCTAGTCACGTTGCGCCCAAGACTTGTAAACTTGTCTTTTATTTCGGAAGGAAGTTTACATAATGACTCTAAAAATTATTTCACAGTGATGAATAAAAGAAAAAAGGAAATCGAAAATTAATTCGTAACTAATTTGAAATATTTCAAAAATGTTGAGTCCCAAATATCAAAATTTTGAAAATCTTTCCTCTTCTTCAAAAATGTTTATTCGAAGAATTTTCCATAAGTACGTGACCATTTAACATGACGGTATTAAATCATGGATTTACACAATGTTAGAAAATTTCAAAGCATTGCTTTAAAATATTCGAGATACTACTGACGCCGTGGGCCCGTGCGGAACCCACCGACTAAAATTCTAAAAAAATGATCAAAATGCCAAAAAGGCCGAAGTCGGTAATATTCTCAAATACTCACAAAAGTCATTTATGAAATATCAAATACCGTCATAAGAATACTATCAAAATATACGAGACCAAAATATCAAAACTCGGTTTGCAAGATAACAAAAACCATCTTAAAGTACTCATGCGGTGGATAAAATTATCATTCGTAATTTCATTCTAATAAAGTACCGAAGCAGATAAACATGCTCGTCTTAGAAGCATACTACGTAACTATTTATACTCGGACCATATACGCATGTTATATCTAAAGCGATAATATCACCAACAAGTTCCAATTCTAGTTCACATTAAGCATATTAGCACAATGTAATCAAATACGTATATAAGGGGACTTACGATCGGGAGGCTTACCATCACGGATTGCGGAAGATGATGTCGGAACCACGATACTAATCACAACTCGATGCGCGCGACTTACACGAGGACATGGACTTGACCCAGCGGCCTAGGTTTTCGCAAACCTAAGCTCCGATACCATAAATGTAACACCCCGAGAATACGGCCGGGAATGTCACACGCCGTAGACCCTTATCACAAGGATCCACCGAGGCTAAACTCAAAGACTACTCAAAGATTGGCCATTTGGTCAAAATTTAATACAAAGTAGACCGACAAGGTCTTAAACCAATTCATAAACTAACGACATTCATACAACAATGACAACAATAAACTTGAACACGAGAAAAGAATGACAACTCAATTTAAAAATCGATAACTACACCCATGCGAGGTGAATACTCAAACGACAAAGAAAATACCGACCAAAATGAAACAAAAGAAAAGACTCGACTGGTGTGATTAGCATCGTCGTCTTCCATCTCCTTCCAAGCCGATCCGTGGTGCTCCCATTTGCCAAAACACAGCGCATAACAGGCACCCACCCCGAAAACTCGGGGGTTAGCAAGCGGAATTTTGCTAGTGCAAGTACATAATATACAAGATATACAAACGGTAACAACACAAAATTCAACCGCCGTGAAGCCTTAACACAAACCATACATTCCCACGATCGGCCAGAAAGACACTCGCATACACAAGGTGAAAGGTAATCACATAGTCACATTCTCCTTACGGAAAATAACATTGAAACTTTAAACGAGCCTAAGGAGTCAGGAAGATCCCTTTTGTAAAAAGGAAAAGTATTTTGATAAGATAGTTTGCAATCATTATTATTGACTCGGGCCGTTTAGGGGTTTTTAAAATCGTATGGGAATACTTTTGGAAATTAATTTCAAAAACTCTCGGGTCCTTGACCCAACTTATGGAAAACGATTACACAAAAAACAAGTCAACTTATTTGGGGTTCTCGACCCAATTTATAGAACACCGTCACAAACGAAATCATTACAACATCTCACAGGGTCCTCAACCCATTCCAAATAACATCATCACGAAACCAATCATCTCAACATTCCACAGGGTCCTCGACCCGATACGAGAATAGCACCACAATACAATCTAAGGTACAAAACTCTGATTGGACTTATCCTGCTCAAGACCCCGATTAATTAACCCTCGGAGATTTCATCAAACCTCGTGGTTAACTAACCACGATACCAACGCTTTAAAAACAATTTGAAACAAGCTTTCAAAAACATGAATTGCGATGCGTATCAAGACAAATATTAAAAGTGAGTTGAAAGAATTTGAGATACGAACATCGTTCGGTAACGGGGTCTTAGCTATCACTCGAATACCCGTAACCAATAAGCCTGCCAGGCGCCTCCACTGCACACCTGTGCACCGGCGTTCACTCCACTATGTCGGCCGCTCCTTGAACATGCCACCGCACCGGCGTCACTCCCGCAAGAGCCGCCCCTTGCACGCGCATTAGGTGACACCGGAGTTCACCACCCATATGGAGCCGCACATTGCAGCGTACACCAGGCCGGAGTACACCGCCCCGCCCTCAGAGGTTCCCGGATATGACGTTTCTCAAAACAAGTATCCACATTGTTCAAACATCAAGCACACGGACAATTGTCACAACAATTTTCAACTCGGTATATTAAGTCACACAATTTCTCCATGATCCATATCCACACAAATAAGCAATAACACGCACGTTATCAATCAAACTCAATCAACACCGCACATATATCTCTATGTTGCGACTCAACGAATATATACACATTTATATATATAGATATATATATATATATATAAATATATAACCTCACTATATTATATGAATAACTATAGTTAGCCCATCAATCAAGTTGAGTACGTCAACTAATGTTAGAATTCAACACTCGTCGATCAAACATAAACATATATATTAATATACGTATATACATACATATATTTAACATGTAACTATATATATAAACACACACATATATATATATATACATACATATATATACCTCGCATAAACTCATACACTTGACAACAATGATTTCACGCGATTACAATTCGTATATCGAGGTACTTGCCTTGTGTAATACGGCGAAGGAGACGACAAAGGAATAGGTTAAGTCAGAACAATCCTCTCAAATCCGACCTAACACAATAATGATATACAATCAATCTCACATCATGAATACGAAGAAATTCCTCCTAGTTCTACCGTTGGGACAATTCGCCGGACACCAAGAGTGCGCGGAATTGAAATCGATTAACGGCGAACTAACGGGATTTCATCCCGACCAAAAACAAGAAAACCAAGGGTCACGTGAGTCTTATCAAAATCTAACAACAACATCGGTTAATTCGAATTAAAACACAAGATCACCACCAAACCCTCCCCAAAAATCATACTAGGGTTAAAGGGGTTCTTACCTCTTGAAGATTCAAGCCCTAAAATCAGAAGAACACGTGCTAGATCCACAATCAGAGCTACGATCGAAGGAAGATGAAGAAAAACACACGATAAAGAGGGTGGATGGAGAAGAAATCCCCTCTCAACTCTCTCTCTCGCGCACGGTGGAAGGGAGGAAGAAAATGTGCGAATCTCGCTGAAGCATACGATTATAGCGGCCGCATTGTGTGCAGCTCAGCTAATCGTGCGCGGCACGGGGCAAGTGCGCCCGGTGGTGGTGACCGCTCGATGTGCCGCGGCTCATTCGGAGTGTCTGCAGCTCGGACTCGGCATGTGCAGCAGCCTTTGCCGGGTATCTTGAGGCACGCCTTGATACGAGAGGTTTTAGCCGGCGGGTGCCACGGGTGTGCGCGGCCGGACAAGTGTGCGCGCGGCTTGACTCAGCGTGTGCGCGGCGCACAATCCTTGTGCCGCGGCTGCAGTACGGCTGCTCGGCCAACAAGCTGGGTAGTATGTGTGCCGCGGCGCACAATCCTTGTGCCGCGGCTCACACCCCCTCGGGTCCCAAAATGACGAAAAAGATCAGGAAGAGAATAAAAGCAATAGGAATCGATATTTGGGCAACAATAACACGAAATGGAAATACGGAACCCCAAAGCGATCGAGGTACACAACCAAGGTCGAACAAGGAACAAATTCCCTAAATTTCTAGGAAGTTACAAAAGCGGCCCAAACATCAGAAAATCACGACACAGCGTCGGATTAACAATCGAAACTCACAACATGCTCTACTCAATCATACGAACTCATGGAAGTAAGAAAATGACGAAATCGAGCGAGTTTAACGAGAGACAAATACACATGAGATAAAATATAACACAAGATGAAATTACGTAAAAACATCATCGAGACCCGTCTAGCGGAGAAACTCCGGGAACAAAATAGGTTGAGAATTCCAAAAGCAGTGTCAGCGAGTTGTCGAAACGGACCTCCGCGGAAAATGAAAATTAGGAAATCAAATTTGCGGGTATTACATTCTACCCTCCTTAAAAGAAGTTTCGTCGAAACTTAAAATAGAAAGCGGCGGAACAATCAAGGAAATAACTACTTGCTCGGCCCCAAATCATCACGAGCAAAGCGCGAATGCAAGGTTCGAAATACGATGGTGACCTAGCAAGCATCTAATACGTGAGTCGAGGCGATAAAGCGTATGGGAACACGATAAGTTGAGGTGGAGGAGTATGAATTTGGATACCAAAACTCCCGAGTTAAGAAAATCACAAAATAGTTGGGCGTCGAGAAAATCATGTTTGAGCTCAACCAACCACAATCCGAGTTCATAACACATTGGAAGTGTCAATTGCAGCGTGGGAATAATAGTTAGAACAAAATTTGCAAGAATTAGGTTCGAGATATGGAAAGACCACAATAATTCACGGAGTCTAACAACACGGTTACGAAATTCGTTCGGAGAGCAGTAGGCTAAGTACAACGGGGTAGTTTAAAAATTTATCGAGAGGGTCATAGATGAAGTACCGACAATGAAAGTCACCCGACAGAAAATACTATGAAGAGTACGGGTAGTACATTTTCCGTACTAAGAAAACATTTCGATCCGAACTTAGAGCAGCAAGAGTTGGTAACATAGAGCAATGAAATGAAGAGCGATCAAAGTCACGATTGTCCAAAGCAGCAACGATTAGAGCATAATACAAAATATTCATCCTCCCATGTTAGGTTCTTGAAGGAGACATAGGGTTTGGGACATTCTCCAGTCACTTGCTCTCATTCGCCAATAGGGTAGCATTCTTTGCCGATTCGGAAATTATCTCACAATGCTTCTCCAGATGACCTTCGCACCCGCACGGTAACAAGTCAAAGTGGAAAGGGACAATTTGCACGAACATGTCACAGCGATTGCGGTTGAAGCACCCTCCTCTTCAGAGTCACCGATCTTTGGCTTGGGATTCCAGCGCTCACTCTGATCGCGAAGGCAGCCAGCGTTCGAGCAGCGTGGGGGTTTGGGAGCCTTAGACTCTTCACCGCCCAAAACTTCCCGGATATCCTCGGTCTCTTGGCCGCTCGTGGGCTCGACCAGGAGATTTCATAGGATATCGATTGATCTAGATACTCCTTCACCGTAGCATGGATCGTGGTCGTGCGAACCACCTTGCGCTTCCATTTCCATCATCCGTCCACGTCCGCCGAGGCTTGACATACTAATACGGATAACACCGATCAACGGTATTAGTTTATCGATCGTACAATATACCACAATTATCAACCAGAGTTTTAGTTAGCATCCACGAGAATAACGGTACTATCGTAAAGCATAAAGTTTTATGAAGTCAAGTTCGAGTTCCTCGGCGAGGGCGATCATTATATGTATGCACTTAATGAAAACAAATTTTTGAAAAAGGGGCTAGTCACGTTGCGCCCAAGACTTGTAAACAACTTGTCTTTTATTTCGGAAGAGGAAGTTTACATAATGACTCTAAAAATTATTTACAGTGATGAATAAAAGAAAAAAAAGGAAATCGAAAATTAATTCGTAACTAATTTGAAATATTTCAAAATGTTGAGTCCCGAATATCAAAATTTTGAAAATCTTTCCTCTTCTTCAAAAATGTTTATTGAAGAATTTTCCACGAGTACGTGACCATTTAACATGACGGTATTAAATCATGGATTTACAATGTTAGAAAATTTCAAAGCATTGCTTTAAAATATTCGAGATACTACGGCGCCGTGGGCCGTCTGGAACCCACCAGCTAAAATTCTAAAAAAATGATCAAAATGCCAAAAAGGCCGAAGTCGGTAATATTCTCAAATACTCACAAAAGTCATTTATGAAATATCAAATACCGTCATAAGAATACTATCAAAATATGCAAGACCAAAATATCAAAACTCGGTTTGCAAGATAACAAAAACCATCTTAAAGTACTCATGCGGTGGATAAAATTATCATTCGTAATTTCATTCTAATAAAGTACAGAAGCAGATAAACATGCTCGTCTTAGAAGCATACTACGTAACTATTTATACTCGGACCATATCATGTTATATCCTAAGCGATAATATCACCAACAAGTTCCGATTCTAGTTCACATTAAGCATATTAGCACAATGTAATCAAATACGTATATAAGGGGACTTACGATCGGGAGGCTTACCATCACGGATTGCGGAAGATCATGTCGGAACCACGAAACAAATCACAACTCAGACGCGCGCGACTGACACAGGACATGCACTAGACCCAACGGCCTAGGTTATTCGCAAACCTAAGCTCAGATACCATACATGTAACACCCCGAATACGGCCAGAATGTCACCGCCGTAGACCCTTATCACAAGGATCCACCGGGCTAAACTCCAAAAGACTACTCAAAGATTGGCCAAGGGTCAAAATTTAATACAAAGTAGACCGACAAGGTCTTAAACCAATTCATAAACTAACGACATTCATACAACAATGACAACAATAAACTTGAACACGAAAAGAATGACAACTCAATTTAAAAATCGATAACTACACCCATGCAAGGGTGAATACTCAAGCGACAAAGAAAATACCGACCAAAATGAAACGAGAAGAAAAGACTCGACTCTGGTGTGATTAGCATCGTCGTCTTCCATCTCCTTCAAGCCCGATCCAGTGTTGCTCCCGATTGCCAAAACTGAGCGCATATGAGCACCCACCCCGAAAACTCGGGGTTAGCAAAGCGGAATTTTGCTAGTGCAAGTACATAATATACAAGATATACAAACGGTAACAACACAAAATTCAACCGCCGTGAAGCCTTAACACAAACCATACATTCCCACGGTCGGCCTGAGAAAGACACTCGCATACACAAGGTGAAAGGTAATCACATAGTCACATTCTCCTTACGGAAAATAACATTCAAGAAACTTTAAACGAGCACAGGAGTCGGAAGATCCCTTTTGTAAAAGGAAAAGTATTTTGATAAGATAGTTTGCAATCATTATTATTGACTCGGGCCGTTTAGGGGTTTTTAAAATCGTATGGGAATACTTTTGGAAATTAATTTCAAAAACTCTGGGTCCTTGACCCAACTTATGAAAGCGATTACACAAAAAACAAGTCAACTTATTTGGGGTTCTCGACCCGATTTATAGAACACCGTCTAAGCGAAATCATTACAACATCTCACGGGGTCCTCAACCCATTCAAATAACATCATCACGAAACCAATCATCTCAACATTCCACGGGGTCCTCGACCCATTACGAGAATAGCACCACAATACAATCAAAGGTACAAAACTCTCATTCGACATATCTGCTCAAGACCCCGATTAACTAACCCTCGGAGATTTCATCAAACCTCAGTGGTTAACTAACCACGATACCAGCGCTTTAAAAACAATTTGAAACAAGCTTTCAAAAACATGAATTGCGATGTATCAAGACAAATATTAAAAGTGAGTTGAAAGAATTTGAGATACGAACATCGTTGATAGCAGGGTCTTAGCTATCACTCGAATACCAGTAACCAATAAGCACGCCGGGCGCCTCCACACACACTGCACCGGCGTTCACTCCACTATGTCGGCCGCTCCTTGAACATGCCACCGCACCGGCGTCACTCCCGCAAGAGCCGCCCCTTGCACGCGCATTAGGTGACACGGCGTTCACCACCCATATGGAGCCGCACATTGCGGCGTACACCGGGCGGAGTACACCGCCCCGCCCTCGGAGGTTCCGGATATGGCGTTTCTCACAACAAGTATCCACATTGTTCAAACATCAAGCACACGGACAATTGTCACAACAATTTTCAACTCGGTACATTAAGTCACACAATTTCTCCATGATCCATATCCACACAAATAAACAATAACACGCACGTTATCAATCAAACTCAATCAACACGCACATATATCTCTATGTTGCGACTCAATAGAATATATACACATTTATATATATAGATATATATATATATATATAAATATATAACCTCACTATATTATAAGAATAACTATAGTTCGCCCATCAATCCAAGTTGAGTACGTCAACTAATGTTGGAATTCAACACTCGTCGATCACCGACATAAACATATATATTAATATACGTATATACATACATATATTTAACATGTAACTATATATATAAACACACACATATATATATATATACATACATATATATACCTCCGTATAAACTCATACACTTAGACAACAATGATTTCACGCGATTACAATTCGTATATCGAGGTACTTGCCTTGGTAATACGGCCATGAAGGAGGCGACAAAGGAATAGGTTCGGTCAGAACAATCCTCTCAAATCCGACCTAACACAATAATGATATACAATCAATCTCACATCATGAATACGAAGAAATTCCTCCTAGTTCTACCCGTTGGGACAATTCATCGGACACCAAGAGTGCGCGGGGTGAAATCGATTAACGGCGAACTAGCGGGATTTCATCCCAACCAAAAACAAGAAAACCAAGGGTCACGTGAGTACTATCAAAATCTAACAACAACATCGGTTAATTCGAATTAAAACACAAGATCACCACCAAACCCTCCCCAAAAATCATACTAGGGTTAAAGGGGTTCTTACCTCTTGAAGATTCAAGCCTAAAATCAGAAGAACACGTGCTAGATCCACAATCAGAGCTACGATCGAAGGAAGATGAAGAAAAACACACGATAAAGAGGGTGGATGGAGAAGAAATCCCCCTCTCAACTCTCTCGCGCACGGTGGAAGGGAGGAAGAAAATGTGCGAATCTCGCTAAGCCTGATTATAGCGGCGGCCGCATTGTGTGCGCGGCTCAGCTAATGCATGCCGCGGCACGGGGCAAGTGCGCCCGGTGGTGGTGACCGCTCGATGTGCGCGGCTCATTCGGAGTGTGCCGCGGCTCGGACTCGGCATGTGCCGCAACCTGTCGGGTATCTTGCGAGCCACGCTGTCTGAGGTTTTAGCCGGCAGTGCCACCGCAGGTGTGCCGCGGCCGGACAAGTGTGCCGCGGCTTGACTCGGCTGTGTGCGCGGCGCACAATCCTTGTGCCGCGGCACAGTGCACTGCTCGGCCAACAAGCTGGGTAGTATGTGTGCCGCGGCGCACAATCCTTGTGCCGCGGCTCACACCCCCTCGGGTCCCAAAATGACGAAAAAGATCAGGAAGAGAATAAAAGCAATAGGAATCGATATTTGGGCAACAATAACACGAAATGGAAATCACGGAACCCCAAAGCGATCTGAGGTACACAACCAAGGTCGAACAAGGAACAAATTCCCTAAATTTCTAGGAAGTTACAAAAGCGGCCCAAACATCAGAAAATCACGACACAACGTCGGATTAACAATCGAAACTCACAACATGCTCTACTCGATCATACGAACTCATGGAAGTAAGAAAATGGCGAAATCGAGCGAGTTTAACGAGACAAATACACATGAGATAAAATATTACACAAGATGAAATTACGTAAAAACATCATCGAGACCCGTCTAGCGGAGAAACTCCGGGAACAAAATAGGTTCGAATTCCAAAGCAGTGTCAAGCGAGTTGTCGAAACGGACCTCCGTAGGAAAATGAAAATTAGGAAATCAAATTTGCGGGTATTACATTCTACCCTCCTTAAAAGAAGTTTCGTCCGAAACTTAAAATAGAAAGCGGCGGAACAATCAAGGAAATAACTACTTGCTCGGCCCAAATCATCACGAGCAAAGCGCGAATGCAAGGTTCGAAATACGATGGTGACCTAGCAAGCATCTAATCGTGAGTCGAGGCGATAAAGCGTATGGGAACACGATAAGTTGAGGTGGAGGAGTATGAATTTGGATACCAAAACTCCCGAGTTAAGAAAATCACAAAATAGTTGAGGCGTCCGAGAAAATCATGTTTGAGCTCAACCAACCACAATCGAGTTCATAACACATTCGGAAGTGTCAATTGCAGCGTGGGAATAATAGTTCGAACAAAATTTGCAAGAATTAGGTTCGAGATATGGAAAGACCACAATAATTCACGGAGTCTAACAACACGGTTACGAAATTCGTTCGGAGAGCAGTAGGCTAAATACAACGGGGTAGTTTAAAAATTTATCGAGAGGGTCATAGATGAAGTACCGGCAATGAAAGTCACTGACAGAAAATACTATGAAGAGTACGGGTAGTACATTTTCCCGTACTAAGAAAACATTTCGATCGAACTTAGAGCAGCAAGAGTTGGTAACATAGAGCAATGAAATGAAAGAGCGATCAAAGTCACGATTGTCAACAACAACGATTAGAGCATAATACAAAATATTCATCCTCCCATGTTAGGTTCTTGAAGGAGACATAGGGTTTGGGACATTCTCCAGTCACTTGCTCTGTTCGCCAATAGGGTAGCATTCTTTGCCGATTCGGAAATTATCTCACAATGCTTCTCCGATGACCTTCGCACCCGCACGGTAACAAGTCGAAGTGGAAAGGGACAATTTGCACGAACATGTCACAGCGATTGCGGTTGAAGCACCCTCCCCTCTTCTGAGAGTCACGATCTTTGGCTTGGGATTCCAAGCGCTCACTCTGATCGCGAAGGCAGCGCGTTCGAGCAGCGTGGGGTTTGGGAGCCTTAGACTCTTCACCGCCCAAAAACTTCCCGGATATCCTCGGTCTCTTGGCCGCTCGTGGGCTCGACCCGAGGAGATTTCATAGGATATCGATTGATCTAGATACTCCTTCAAGTAGCATGGATGCGTGGTAAATGCGAACCACCTTGCCGCTTCCATTTCCATCATCACGTCCGCGTCGCGAGGCTTGACATACTAATACGGATAACACCGATCAACGGTATTAGTTTATCGATCGTACAATATACCACAATTATCAACCCGAGTTTTAGTTAGCATCCACGAGAATAACGGTACTATCGTAAAGCATAAAGTTTTATGAAGTCAAGTTCGAGTTCCTCGGCGAGGACGATCATTATATGTATGCACTTAATGAAAACAAATTTTGAAAAAGGGGCTAGTCACGTTGCGCCCAAGACTTGTAAACACTTGTCTTTTATTTCGGAAGAGGAAGTTTACATAATGACTCTAAAAATTATTTACAGTGATGAATAAAAGAAAAAAAGGAAATCGAAAATTAATTCGTAACTAATTTGAAATATTTCAAAAATGTTGAGTCCCAAATATCAAAATTTTGAAAATCTTTCCTCTTCTTCAAAAATGTTTATTCGAAGAATTTTCCACCGAGGTACGTGACCATTTAACATGACGGTATTAAATCATGGATTTACACAATGTTAGAAAATTTCAAAGCATTGCTTTAAAATATTCGAGATACTACAGCGCCGTGGGCCCCGTGCCGGAACCCACCAGGCTAAAATTCCTAAAAAAAATGATCAAAATGCCAAAAAGGCCGAAGTCGGTAATATTCTCAAATACTCACAAGTCATTTATGAAATATCAAATACCGTCATAAGAATACTATCAAAATATGCAAGACCAAAATATCAAAACTCGGTTTGCAAGATAACAAAAACCATCTTAAAGTACTCATGCGGTGGATAAAATTATCATTCGTAATTTCATTCTAATAAAGTACCGAAACAGATAAACATGCTCGTCTTCCGAAGCATACTACGTAACTATTTATACTCGGACCATATACGCATGTTATATCTAAGCGATAATATCACCAACAAGTTCCAATTCCTAGGTCACATTAAGCATATTAGCACAATGTAATCAAATACGTATATAAGGGGACTTACGATCGGGAGGCTTACCATCACGGATTGCCGGAAGATGATGTCGGAACCACGATACTAATCACAACTCTGATGCGCGCGACTTACGGGACATGGACTTGACCCAGCGGCTAGGTTTTTCGCAAACCTATGCTCAGATACCATAAATGTAACACCCCAGAATACGGCCAAGGAATGTCACACGCCGTAGACCCTTATCACAAGGATCCACAGGCTAAACTCCAAAGACTACTCAAAGATTGGCCGGTGGGGTCAAAATTTAATACAAAGTAGGCCGACAAGGTCTTAAACCAATTCATAAACTAACGACATTCATACAACAATGACAACAATAAACTTGAACACGAAAGAATGACAACTCAATTTAAAAATCGATAACTACACCCATGCAAGGGTGAATACTCAAGCGACAAAGAAAATACCGGCCAAAATGAAACAAAAGAAAAGACTACGACTGTGTGATTAGCATCGTCGTCTTCCATCTCCTTCAAGCGATCCGTGGTGCTCATTTGCCAAAACTGAGCGCATAACAGGCACCCACCCCAGAAAACTCGGGGGTTAGCAAGCGGAATTTTGCTAGTGCAAGTACATAATATACAAGATATACAAGCGGTAACAACACAAAATTCAACCGCCGTGAAGCCTTAACACAAACCATACATTCCCAGTCGGCCTGAGAAAGACACTCGCATACACAAGGTGAAAGGTAATCACATAGTCACATTCTCCTTACGGAAAATAACATTCAAGAAACTTTAAGCGAGCCCAAGAAGTCGGAAGATCCCTTTTGTAAAAAGGAAAAGTATTTTGATAAGATAGTTTGCAATCATTATTATTGACTCGGGCCGTTTAGGGGTTTTTAAAATTGTATGGGAATACTTTTGGAAATTAATTTCAAAAACTCTCGGGTCCTTGACCCAACTTATGGAAAACGATTACACAAAAACCAAGTCAACTTATTTGGGGTTCTCGACCCGATTTATAGAACACCGTCACAAGCGAAATCATTACAACATCTCACGGGGTCCTCAACCCATTCCAAATAACATCATCACGAAACCAATCATCTCAACATTCCACGGGGTCCTCGACCCGATACGAGAATAGCACCACAATCCAATCAAAGGTACAAAACTCCGCCGAAAAATGAAAATGAAAATGAAAATTACCGGAAAATGAAAATTACCGGAAATCAAATTTGCGGGTATTACATTTATAAAATTTGTCACGCTTTTATTTGGGGTTGTTCGGACGAATCGGAGCGTCTGATGAGAACTTCGATTTTCGGAAAATTCTCATAGGGGCTAGTACAGAAAATGGGAGAAAATTGAGTCGGGCGATTTCTTGATATTTTTCATGATTTGTCCCTATGGGTTTATAAAATTTGACACACTTTTATTTGGGGTTGTTGATTCGAATCGGAGGTGATGCGATGAGAACTCGATTTTCGAGAAAATTCTCATAGTGGTTAGTACGGAAAATGGGAGAAAATCGAGTCGGACTATTTTCTTCATTTGTCCACAATTTGTCCCTATGAGTTTATAAAATTTGACACGCTTTTATTTGGGGTTGTTCGGACCGAATCGGGTGATGCGATGAAAACTTCGGTTTTGAGAAAATTCTCATAGTGGTTAGTACGGAAAATGGGAGAAAATTGAGTCGGTCAGTTTCTTCATTTTTCCACAATTTGTCCCTATGGGTATATAAAATTTGACACGCTTTTATTTGGGGTTGTTCGGACCCGAATCGGAGGTAATCTGATGAGAACTTCGATTTTGGAAAATTCTCATAGGAGCTAGTACACGAAAATGGGAGAAAATTGAGTCGGGCCGTTTTCTTGATATTTTTCATGATTTGTCCCTATGTGTTTATAAAATTTGACACGCTTTTATTTAGGGTTGTTGGATTCGAATCGGAGTGATGCGATGAGAACTCGATTTTGAGAAAATTCTCATAGTGGTTAGTACACGGAAAATGGGAGAAAATCGAGTGGATTATTTTCTTCATTTTCCACAATTTATCCCTATGGGTTTATAAAATTTGACACGCTTCTATTTGGGGTTGTTCGGACCCGAATCGGATCTGATACGATGAGAACTCGATTTTCGGAAAATTCTCATAGGGGCTAGTACACGAAAATGGGAGAAAATATCAAGAAAGCGGTCAGACTCAATTTTCTCCCATTTCGGTGTACTAACCCTTATGAGATTTTTGAAAATCGAGTTCTCATCATATCGGCTCGATTGGTCCGAACAACCCCAAATAAAGCGTGTCAAATTTTATATACCCATAGAGACAAATTATGGAAAAATGAAGAAAGCGATCACACGATTTTCTCCCATTTTCCGTGTACTAACCACTATGAGAATTTTCTAAAAATCGAGTTCTCATCGCATCGGCTCGATTCGAATCCGAACAACCCAAATAAAAGCGTGTCAAATTTTATAAACCCATAGGGACAAATTATGAAAAATATCAAGAAAATGGTGACTCAATTTTCTCCCATTTTGATGTGCTAACCTATGAGAATTTTCAAAATCGAGTTCTCATCATATCGACTCGATTGGTCGAACAACCCAAATAAAAGCGTGTCAAATTTTATAAACCCATAGAGACAAATTATGGAAAAAATGAAGAAGCAGTCTAACTCGATTTTCTCCCATTTTCCGTGTACTAACCACTATGAGAATTTTCTAAAAGCAGTTCTCATCGCATCGGCTACGATTGGATCAACAACCCCAAATAAAAGCGTGTCAAATTTTAAAAACCCTTAGGGACAAATCATGAAAAATATCAAGAAAGCGGCTGACTCAATCTTCTCCCATTTTCGGTGTACTAACCCTTGAGAATTTTCCGAAAATCGAGTTCTCATCGTATCGAGATCCGATTCGGGTGGAACAACCCCAAATAAAAGCGTGTCAAATTTTATAAACCCATAGAGACAAATTATGGAAAAATGAAGAAACATTCGACTCGATTTTCTCCCATTTTCCGTGTACTAACCACTATGAGAATTTTACGAATACCGAGTTCTCATCGCATCGACTCAGATTCGGATCGAACAACCCCAAATAAAAGCGTGTCAAATTTTAAAAACCCATAGGGACAAATCATGAAAAATATCAAGAAAATGGCCGACTCAATTTTCTCCCATTTTCGGTGTACTAGCCCCTATGAGAATTTTCCGAAAATCGAGTTCTCATCGTATCAGATCCGATTCGGGTCCGAGTAACCCCAAATAAAAGCGTGTCAAATTTTATAAACCCATAGGGACAAATTATGGAAGAATGAAGAAAGCAGTCGACTCGATTTTCTCCCGATTTTATGTACTAAGCACTATGAGAATTTTTAAAGCGAGTTCTCATCGCATAAGCTCAGATTCGGATCGAACAACCCCAAATAAAAGCGTGTCAAATTTTAAAAACCCGTAGGGACAAATCATGAAAAATATCAAGAAAACGGCGAGTCAATTTTCTACCATTTTCGGTGAACGACCCCTTATGAGGATTTTGTGATATCCGAGTTCTAATCATATCAGCTCCGATTCGGGTCCACACAACCCCAAATAAAAGCGTGTCAAATTTTATAAACCCATAAGGACAAATTTTGGAAAAATGAAGAAAATGGACCGACTCAATTTTCTCCCATTTTAGTGTACTAACCACTATTAGAATTTTTAAAGCCGAGTTCTCATCGCATCGGCTCAGATTGGTCAGAACAACCCCAAATAAAAGCGTGTCAAATTTTATAAACCCATAGAGACAAATTATGGAAAAATGAAGAAAGCAGTCAGGCTCGATTTTCTCCCATTTTAGTGTACTAACCACTATGAGAATTTTACGAAAGCAGAGTTCTCATCGCATCGGCTCGATTCGAATCAGAACAACCCCAAATAAAAGCGTGTCAAATTTTATAAACCCATAGGGACAAATTAGGAAAAATATCAAGAAAATGGCCGATCGATTTTCTCCCATTTTTGGTGTGCGTAACCCTATGAGAATTTTAAAGCGAGTTCTCATCATATCGGCTCAGATTCGGGTCCACACAACCCCAAATAAAAGCGTGTCAAATTTTATAAACCCATAAGGACAAATTGTGGAAAAATGAAGAAAATGGACCGACTCAATTTTCTCCCATTTTCCGTATACTAACCCCTATGAGAATTTTTAAATCAGAGTTCTCATCGCATCGGCTCAGATTCGGATCGAACAACCCCAAATAAAAGCGTGTCAAACTTATAAACCCATAGAGACAAATTATGAAAAACTATCAAGAAAACAGTCAGACTCAATTTTCTCCCATTTAGGTGTACTAACCCTTATGAGAATTTTAAAACCGAGTTCTCATCATATCAGCTCCGATTCGGGTCATAACAACCCCAAATAAAAGCGTGTCAAATTTTATAAACACATAGGGACAAATCATGAAAAATATCAAGAAAATGGACCGACTCAATTTTCTCCCATTTTCGGTGTACTAACCCCTATGAGAATTTTAGAAAATCGAGTTCTCATCGTATCGGCTCCGATTCGGTCGAACAACCACAAATAAAAGCGTGTCAAATTTTATAAACCCATAGAGACAAATTATGGAAAAATGAAGAAAGCAATCCGACTCGATTTTCTCCCATTTTCGGTGTACTAACCCTATGAGAATTTTTTGAAAGCAGAGTTCTCATCGCATCGGCTCAGATTCGAATCAGAACAACCCCAAATAAAAGCGTGTCAAATTTTATAAACCCATAGGGACAAATTATGAAAAATATCAAGAAAACGGCCCGATCGATTTTCTCCCATTTTGGTGTGCTAACCCCTATGAGAATTTTCGAAAATCGAGTTCTCATTGTATCGGCTCAGATTCGGTCGAAGAACCCCAAATAAAAGCGTGTCAAATTTTATAAACCCATAGAGACAAATTATGGAAAAATGAAGAAAGCAGTCGACTCTATTTTCTCCCATTTTTCGTGTACTAACCACTATGAGAATTTTTCAAAAGCGAGTTCTCATCGCATCGGCTCGATTCGGATCGAACAACCCCAAATAAAAGCGTGTCAAATTTTAAAAACCCATAGGGACAAATCATGAAAAATATCAAGAAAGCGGCCCGACTAAATTTTCTCCCATTTTCGGTGTACTAGCCCTTATGAGGATTTTTCAAAATCGAGTTCTCATCATATCGGCTCCGATTCGGGTCCACAAAATCCCCATAAAAGCGTGTCAAATTTTAAAAACCCATAGGGACAAATCATGAAAAATATCAAGAAAACGGCCGACTCAATTTTCTCCCATTTTCGGTGTACTAGCCCTTATGAGGATTTTAAACCGAGTTCTCATCATATCGGCTCAGATTCGGGTCCACACAACCCCAAATAAAAGCGTGTCAAATTTTATAAACCCATAAGGACAAATTGTGGAAAAATCAAGAAAATGGACCGACTCAATTTTCTCCCATTTTAGTGTACTAACCCCTATGAGAATTTTTAAATCGAGTTCTCATCGTATCGGCTCAGATTCGGTCCGAACAACCCCAAATAAAAGCGTGTCAAATTTTATAAACCCATAGAGACAAATTATGGAAAAATGAAGAAAGCAGTCGACTCGATTTTCTCCCATTTTAGTGTACTAACCACTATGAGAATTTTACGGCCCAGAGTTCTCATCGCATCGGCTCAGATTCGAATCGAACAACCCCAAATAAAAGCGTGTCAAATTTTATAAACCCATAGGGACAAATTATGAAAAATATCAAGAAAATGGCCCGATCAATTTTCTCCCATTTTCGGTGTGCTAACCCCTATGAGAATTTTCCAAAAATCGAGTTCTCATCATATCGGCTCAGATTCGGGTCCGAACAACCCCAAATAAAAGCGTGTCAAATTTTATAAACCCATAGAGACAAATTATGGAAAAATGAAGAAATAGTCGACTTGATTTTCTCCCATTTTAGTGTACTAACCACTATGAGAATTTTAAAGCCGAGTTCTCATCGCATCGGCTCAGATTCGAATCGAACAACCCCAAATAAAAGCGTGTCAAATTTTATAAACCCATAGGGACAAATCATGAAAAATATCAAGAAAGCGGCCCGACTCAATTTTCTCCCATTTTCGGTGTACTAGCCCCTATGAGAATTTTCCGAAAATCGAGTTCTCATCATATCGGCTCAGATTCGGGTCCACACAATCCCAAATAAAAGCGTGTCAAATTTTATAAACCCATAGGGACAAATTGTGGAAAAATGAAGAAAATGGACCGACTCAATTTTCTCCCATTTTAAAGTATACTAACCACTATGAGAATTTTACAAAATCGAGTTCTCATCGCATCGGCTCAGATTCGGATCGAACAACCCCAAATAAAAGCGTGTCAAATTTTATAAACCCATAGGGACAAATTATGAAAAATATCAAGAAAAGCAGTCAGACTCAATTTTCTCCCATTTACGGTGTACTAACCCTTATGAGAATTTTCAAAAGCGAGTTCTCATCATATCGGCTCGATTCGGATCATAACAACCCCAAATAAAAGCGTGTCAAATTTTATAAACCCATAGGGACAAATCATGAAAAATATCAAGAAAATGGGCCGACTCAATTTTCTCCCATTTTCGGTGTACTAACCCCTATGAGAATTTTAGAAAATCGAGTTCTCATCGTATCGGCTCAGATTCGAGTCCGAACAACCCCAAATAAAAGCGTGTCAAATTTTATAAACCCATAGGGACAAATTATGGAAAAAATGAAGAAAGCGATCCGACTCGATTTTCTCCCATTTTAGTGTACTAACCACTATGAAATTTACGGCAGAGTTCTCATCGCATCGGCTCAGATTCGAATCGAACAACCCCAAATAAAAGCGTGTCAAATTTTATAAACCCATAGGGACAAATTATGAAAAATATCAAGAAAAGCGGCCCGATCAATTTTCTCCCATTTTCGGTGTACTAGCCCTTATGAGGATTTTCAGCAGAGTTCTCATCATATCGGCTCAGATTCGGGTCCACACAACCCCAAATAAAAGCGTGTCAAATTTTATAAACCCATAGGGACAAATTGTGGAAAAATGAAGAAAATGGACCGACTCGATTTTCTCCCATTTTAGTGTACTAACCACTATGAGAATTTTAAACCGAGTTCTCATCGCATCGACTCCGATTCGGTCGAACAACCCCAAATAAAAGCGTGTCAAATTTTATAAACCCATAGGGACAAATTATGGAAAAATGAAGAAAGCAGTCGACTCGATTTTCTCCCATTTTAGTGTACTAACCACTATGAGAATTTTCCGAAAGCAGAGTTCTCATCGCATCGGCTCAGATTGAATCGAACAACCCCAAATAAAAGCGTGTCAAATTTTATAAACCCATAGGGACAAATTATGAAAAATATCAAGAAAATGGCCCGATCGATTTTCTCCCATTTTCGGTGTACTAACCCCTATGAGAATTTTCCAAAAATCGAGTTCTCATCGTATCGGCTCAGATTCGGTCGAACAACCCCAAATAAAAGCGTGTCAAATTTTATAAACCCATAGAGACAAATTATGGAAAAATGAAGAAATAGTCGACTCGATTTTCTCCCATTTTCCGTGTACTAACCACTATGAGAATTTTTAAAGCCGAGTTCTCATCGCATCGGCTCAGATTCGAATCGAACAACCCCAAATAAAAGCGTGTCAAATTTTATAAACCCATAGGGACAAATTATGAAAAATATCAAGAAAGCGGCCCGATCAATTTTCTCCCATTTTCGGTGTGCTAACCCCTATGAGAATTTTCCGAAATCGAGTTCTCATCATATCGGCTCCGATTCGGGTCCGAACAACCCCAAATAAAAGCGTGTCAAATTTTATAAACCCATAGAGACAAATTATGGAAAAATGAAGAAAATGGACCGACTCGATTTTCTCCCATTTTAGTGTACTAACCACTATGAGAATTTTACGAAAATCGAGTTCTCATCGCATCGGCTCAGATTCGGATCGAACAACACCAAATAAAAGCGTGTCAAATTTTATAAACCCATAGGGACAAATCATGAAAAAATATCAAGAAAGCGGTCCGACTCAATTTTCTCCCATTTAGGTGTACTAACCCTTATGAGGATTTTCAAAGCAGAGTTCTCATCATATCGGCTCGATTCGGGTCCGAACAACCCCAAATAAAAGCGTGTCAAATTTTATAAACCCATAGGGACAAATCATGAAAAATATCAAGAAAATGGGCCGACTCAATTTTCTCCCATTTTTGGTGTACTAACCCCTATGAGAATTTTCCGAAAATCGAGTTCTCATCGTATCGGATCGATTCGGTCGAACAACCCCAAATAAAAGCGTGTCAAATTTTATAAACCCATAGAGACAAATTGTGGAAAAAATGAAAAGCAATCCGACTCGATTTTCTCCCATTTTAGTGTACTAACCACTATGAGAATTTTAAAACCGAGTTCTCATCGCATCGGCTCAGATTCGAATCCGAACAACCCCAAATAAAAGCGTGTCAAATTTTATATACCCATAGGTACTAATTATGACAAATTATCAAGAAATCGGACCGAATCAATTTTCTCCCATTTTCGGTGTGCTATCCCCTATGAGAATTTTCGAAAATCGAGTTCTCATCGTATCGGCTCCGATTCGGGTCAGAACAACCCCAAATAAAAGCGTGTCAAATTTTATAAACCCATAGAGACAAATTGTGGAAAAATGAAGAAAGCAATCCGACTCGATTTTCTCCCATTTTTAGTGTACTAACCACTATGAGAATTTTAAACCGAGTTCTCAACGCATCGGCTCAGATTCGAATCCGAACAACCCCAAATAAAACCGTGTCAAAAATTATAAACCCATAGGGACAAATTATGAAAAATATCAAGAAAACGGCCCGATCCAATTTTCTCCCATTTTCGGTGTGCTAACCCTATGAGAATTTTCGAAAATCGAGTTCTCATCGTATCGGCTCCGATTCGGGTCCGAACAACCCCAAATAAAAGCGTGTCAAATTTTATAAACCCATAGAGACAAATTATGGAAAAATGAAGAAAGCGATCGACTTGATTTTCTCCCATTTTCCGTGTACTAACCACTATGAGAATTTTACGGCGAGTTCTCATCGCATCGGCTCGATTCGGATCGAACAACACCAAATAAAAGCGTGTCAAATTTTAAAAACCCATAGGGACAAATCATGAAAAATATCAAGAAAAGCGGCCGACTCAATTTTCTCCCATTTTGGTGTACTAGCCCTTATGAGAATTTTAAAATCGAGTTCTCATCGTATCGGCTCAGATTCGGTCCGAACAACCCCAAATAAAAGCGTGTCAAATTTTATAAACCCATAGAGACAAATTGTGGAAAAATGAAGAAAATGGACCGACTTGATTTTCTCCCATTTTCCGTGTACTAACCACTATGAGAATTTTAAAACCGAGTTCTCATCGCATCACTCGATTCGGATCGAACAACACCAAATAAAAGCGTGTCAAATTTTATAAACCCATAGGGACAAATCATGAAAAAATGAAGAAAGCGGTCGACTCGATTTTCTCCCATTTTAGTGTACTAGCCCCTATGAGAATTTTCCGAAATCGAGTTCTCATCGTATCGGATCCGATTCGAATCGAACAACCCAAAATAAAAGCGTGTCAAATTTTATAAACCCATAGGGACAAATTGTGGAAAATATGAAGAAAATGGACCGACTCAATTTTCTCCCATTTTCGTGTACTAACCACTTTGAGAATTTTCCAAAACCGAGTTCTCATCATATCGGCTCCGATTCGGGTCAGAACAACCCCAAATAAAAGCGTGTCAAATTTTATAAACCCATAGAGACAAATTGTGGAAAAATGAAGAAATAGTCCGACTCGATTTTCTCCCATTTTCCGTGTACTAACCACTATGAGAATTTTACAAAACCGAGTTCTCATCGCATCGACTCAGATTCGGATCGAACAACCCCAAATAAAAGCGTGTCAAATTTTATAAACCCATAGGGACAAATCATGAAAAATATCAAGAAAATGGCCCGACTCAATTTTCTCCCATTTTCGGTGTACTAGCCCCTATGAGGATTTTCCGAAAATCGAGTTCTCATCGTATCGGCTCGATTCGAGTCCGAACAACCCCAAATAAAAGCGTGTCAAATTTTATAAACCCATAGGGACAAATTATGGAAAAATGAATAAAATAGTCACTCGATTTTCTCCCATTTTCCTTGTACTAACCACTATGATAATTTTCTAAAAGCAGAGTTCTCATCGCATCGGCTCCGATTCGAATCCGAACAATCCCAAATAAAAGCGTGTCAAATTTTATAAACCCATAGGGACAAATCATGAAAAATATCAAGAAAAGCGGCCCGATCAATTTTCTCCCATTTTCGGTGTACTAGCCCCTATGAGAATTTTCCGAAAATCGAGTTCTCATCGTATTAGATCAGATTGGTCGAACAACCCCAAATAAAAGCGTGTCATATTTTATAAACCCTTAGGGACAAATTGTGGAAAAATGAAGAAAAATCCGACTCGATTTTCTCCCATTTTTTAGTGTACTAACCACTATGAGAATTTTCCGAAAGCCGAGTTCTCATCGCATCGGCTCAGGTCGAATCGAACAACCCCAAATAAAAGCGTGTCAAATTTTATAAACCCATAGGGACAAATTATGAAAAATATCAAGAAAAGCGGCCCGATCAATTTTCTCCCATTTTCGGTGTGCTAACCCCATGAGAATTTTCCGAAGCAGAGTTCTCATCATATTAGCTCGATTCGGGTCCGAACAACCCCAAATAAAAGCGTGTCAAATTTTATAAACCCATAGAGACAAATTATGGAAAAATGAAGAAAATGGACCGACTCGATTTTCTCCCATTTTCCGTATACTAACCACTATGAGAATTTTACGAAAATCGAGTTCTCATCGCATCGGCTCAGATTCGAATCGAACAACCCCAAATAAAAGCGTGTCAAATTTTATAAACCCATAGGGACAAATTATGAAAAATATCAAGAAAAGCGGTCCGATCGATTTTCTCCCATTTTCGTACTAACCCTGAGAATTTTCAAAATCGAGTTCTCATCATATCACTCAATTTTCTCCCATTTTAGTGTACTAACCATGAGGATTTTAAGTTCTCATCGCATCGGCTCAGATTCGAATCAGAACAACCCCAAATGATTGCGTGTAAAATTTTAAAAACACATAGGTACAAATTTTGAAAAATATCAAGCTTTCGGCCCTACGCTATTTTCTCCCATTTTCGCTGTTCTAACGCCTATGAGAATTTTCCGAAAATCGAGTTCTCATCGTATCGGCTCAGATTCGGTCCGAACAACCCCAAATAAAAGCGTGTCAAATTTTATAAACCCATAGAGACAAATTATGGAAAAATGAAGAAAGCAGTCGACTCGATTTTCTCCCATTTTTAGTGTACTAACCACTATGAGAATTTTACGAAAGCGAGTTCTCATCGCATCGGCTCGATTCGGATCGAACAACACCAAATAAAAGCGTGTCAAATTTTATAAACCCATAGGGACAAATCATGAAAAATATCAAGAAAGCGGTCCGACTCAATTTTCTCCCATTTAGGTGTACTAACCCTTATGAGGATTTTCCAAGCAGGGTTCTCATCATATCGGCTCAGATTCGGGTCCGAACAACCCCAAATAAAAGCGTGTCAAATTTTAAAACCCATAGGGACAAATCATGAAAAAATCAAGAAAACGGCCCGACTCAATTTTCTCCCATTTTTAGTGTACTAGCCCCTATGAGAATTTTCCAAAATCGAGTTCTCATCGTATCGGATCCGATTCGGGTCCGAACAACCCCAAATAAAAGCATGTCAAATTTTATAAACCCATAGGGACAAATTGTGGAAAAATGAAGAAAACAATCGACTCGATTTTCTCCCATTTTCCGTGTACTAACCACTATGAGAATTTTCTAAAGCCGAGTTCTCATCGCATCGACTCAGATTCGAATCGAACAACCCCAAATAAAAGCGTGTCAAATTTTATAAACCCATAGGGACAAATTATGAAAAATATCAAGAAAACGGCCCGATCAATTTTCTCCCATTTTGGTGTGCTAACCCCTATGAGAATTTTTCAAAATCGAGTTCTCATCGTATCGGCTCAGATTCGGTCCGAACAACCCCAAATAAAAGCGTGTCAAATTTTATAAACCCATAGGGACAAATTGTGGAAAAATGAAGAAAACAATCCGACTCGATTTTCTCCCATTTTCCGTGTACTAACCACTATGAGAATTTTCTGAAACCGAGTTCTCAACGCATCGGCTCGATTCGAATCGAACAACCCCAAATAAAAGCGTGTCAAATTTTATAAACCCATAGGGACAAATTATGAAAAATATCAAGAAAGCGGCCCGACCCAATTTTCTCCCATTTTGGTGTGCTAACCCCTATGAGAATTTTTCGAAAATCGAGTTCTCATCGTATCGGCTCCGATTCGGTCCGAACAACCCCAAATAAAAGCGTGTCAAATTTTATAAACCCATAGAGACAAATTATGGAAAAATGAAGAAAGCAGTCGACTTGATTTTCTCCCATTTTAGTGTACTAACCACTATGAGAATTTTCTCAAAGCGAGTTCTCATCGCATCGGCTCCGATTTGGATCGAACAACACCAAATAAAAGCGTGTCAAATTTTAAAACCCATAGGGACAAATCATGAAAAATATCAAGAAAGCGGCCCGACTCAATTTTCTCCCATTTTCGGTGTACTAGCCCCTATGAGAATTTTTCGAAAATCGAGTTCTCATCGTATCAGCTCCGATTCGGGTCAGAACAACCCCAAATAAAAGCGTGTCAAAATTTATAAAACCATAGAGACAAACTATGAAAAATGAAGAAAGCAGTCGACTTGATTTTCTCCCATTTTAGTGTACTAACCACTATGAGAATTTTAAAACCGAGTTCTCATCGCATCAGCTCCGATTCGGATCCGAACAACACCAAATAAAAGCGTGTCAAATTTTAAAAACCCATAGGGACAAATCATGAAAAAATATCAAGAAAACGGCCCGACTCAATTTTCTCCCATTTTCGGTGTACTAGCCCCTATGAGAATTTTCCGAAAATCGAGTTCTCATCGTATCAGATCCGATTCGGGTCTGAACAACCCAAAATAAAAGCGTGTCAAATTTTATAAACCCATAGGGACAAATTGTGGAAAAATGAAGAAAATGGACCGACTCAATTTTCTCCCATTTTTCGTGTACTAACCACTTTGAGAATTTTCTGAAAACCGAGTTCTCATCGAATCAGCTCCGATTCGGGTCCGAACAACCCCAAATAAAAGCGTGTCAGATTTTATAAACCCATAGGGACAAATTGTGGAAAAATGAAGAAAACAGTCCGACTCGATTTTCTCCCATTTACCGTGTACTAACCACTATGAGAATTTTCTGAAAACCGAGTTCTCATCGCATCAGCTCCGATTCGGATCCGAACAACCCCAAATAAAAGCGTGTCAAATTTTAAAAACCCATAGGGACAAATCATGAAAAAATATCAAGAAAATGGCCCGACTCAATTTTCTCCCATTTTCGGTGTACTAGCCCTTATGAGGATTTTCTGAAAACCGAGTTCTCATCGTATCAGCTCCGATTCGAGTCCGAACAACCCCAAATAAAAGCGTGTCAAATTTTATAAACCCATAGGGACAAATTATGAAAAAAATGAATAAAATAGTCTCACTCGATTTTCTCCCATTTTCCTTGTACTAACCACTATGATAATTTTAAAACAGGAGTTCTCATCGCATCGGCTCGATTCGAATCGAACAATCCCAAATAAAAGCGTGTCAAATTTTATAAACCCATAGGGACAAATCATGAAAAATATCAAGAAAGCGGCCCGACTCAATTTTCTCCCATTTTCGGTGTACTAGCCCCTATGAGAATTTTCCGAAAATCGAGTTCTCATCGTATTAGATCCGATTCGGTCCGAACAACCCCAAATAATAGCGTGTCATATTTTATAAACCCCTAGGGACAAATTGTGGAAAAATGAAGAAAAAAGTCCTACTCGATTTTCTCCCATTTTTAGTGTACTAACCACTATGAGAATTTTACAAAGCCGATTTCTCATCGCATCGGCTCCGATTCGAATCGAACAACCCCAAATAAAAGAGTGTCAAATTTTATAAACCCATAGGGACAAATTATGAAAAATATCAAGAAAAGCGGCCCGACCAATTTTCTCCCATTTTCGGTGTGCTAACCCCTATGAGAATTTTCGAAAATCGAGTTCTCATCGTATCGGCTCCGATTCGGGTCGAACAACCCCAAATAAAAGCGTGTCAAATTTTATAAACCCATAGAGACAAATTATGGAAAAATGAAGAAAGCAGTCGACTCGATTTTCTCCCATTTTAGTGTACTAACCCCTATGAGAATTTTAAAACCGAGTTCTCATCGCATCGGCTCCGATTCGAATCCGAACAACCCCAAATAAAAGCGTGTCAAATTTTAAAAACCCATAGGGACAAATCATGAAAAAATATCAAGAAAACGGCCCGACTCAATCTTCTCCCATTTTCGGTGTACTAGCCCTTATGAGGATTTTCCGAAAATCGAGTTCTCATTATATCAGCTCCGATTCGGGTCCGCACAACCCCAAATATAAGCGTGTCAAATTTTATAAACCCATAGGGACAAATTGTGGAAAAATGAAGAAAATGGACCGACCCAATTTTCTCCCATTTTCGGTGTGCTAACCACTATGAGAATTTTCTGAAAACCGAGTTCTCATCGAATCAGCTCCGATTCGGGTCCGAACAACCCCAAATAAAAGCGTGTCAGATTTTATAAACCCATAGGGACAAATTGTGGAAAAATGAAGAAAACAGTCCGACTCGATTTTCTCCCATTTTCCGTGTACTAACCACTATGAGAATTTTACAACCGAGTTCTCATCGCATCGGCTCGATTCGGATCGAACAACCCCAAATAAAAGCGTGTAAAATTTTAAAAACCCATAGGGACAAATCATGAAAAATATCAAGAAAACGGCCCGACTCAATTTTCTCCCATTTTCGGTGTACTAGCCCTCATGAGGATTTTCCAAAACCGAGTTCTCATCGTATCATCTCAGATTCGAGTCCGAACAACCACAAATAACATCGTGTCAAATTTTATAAACCCATAGGGACAAATTATGAAAAAAATGAAGAAAACAGTCTCACTCGATTTTCTCCCATTTTCCTTGTACTAACCACTATGATAATTTTTAAAACCGAGTTCTCATCGCATCGGCTCAGATTCGAATCGAACAATCCCAAATAAAAGCGTGTCAAATTTTAAAAACCCATAGGGACAAATCATGAAAAAATATCAAGAAAATGGCCCGACTCAATTTTCTCCCATTTTCGGTGTACTAGCCCTTATGAGGATTTTCTGAAAACCGAGTTCTCATCGTATCAGCTCCGATTCGAGTCCGAACAACCCCAAATAAAAGCGTGTCAAATTTTATAAACCCATAGGGACAAATTATGAAAAAAATGAATAAAATAGTCTCACTCGATTATCTCCCATTATCCTTGTACTAACCACTATGATAATTTTCTGAAAACCGAGTTCTCATCGCATCAGCTCCGATTCGAATCCGAACAATCCCAAATAAAAGCGTGTCAAATTTTATAAACCCATAGAGACAAATCATGAAAAAATATCAAGAAAACGGCCCGACTCAATTTTCTCCCATTTTCGGTGTACTAGCCCCTATGAGAATTTTCCGAAAATCGAGTTCTCATCGTATTAGATCAGATTCGGTCCGAACAACCCAAAATAAAAGAGTGTCATATTTTTTAAACCCTTAGGGACAAATTTTGGAAAAATGAAGAAAAATCCGACTCGATTTTCTCCCATTTTCCGTGTACTAACCACTATGAGAATTTTCAAAACCGATTCTCATCGCATCGGCTCCGATTCGAATCGAACAACCCCAAATAAAAGCGTGTCAAATTTTATAAACCCATAGGGACAAATTATGAAAAATATCAAGAAAACGGCCCGACCAATTTTCTCCCATTTTCGGTGTGCTAACCCCTATGAGAATTTTCCAAAATCGAGTTCTCATCGTATCGACTCAGATTCGGGTCCGAACAACCCCAAATAAAAGCGTGTCAAATTTTATAAACCCATAGAGACAAATTATGGAAAAATGAAGAAAATGGATCGACTCGATTTTCTCCCATTTTCCGTGTACTAACCACTATGAGAATTTTACGAAAACCGAGTTCTCATCGCATCGGCTCCGATTCGGATCGAACAACACCAAATAAAAGCGTGTCAAATTTTAAAAACCCATAGGGACAAATCATGAAAAATATCAAGAAAGCGGCCCGAATCAATTTTCTCCCATTTCGGTGTACTAGCCCTTATGAGGATTTTTCGAAAATCGAGTTCTCATCATATCGGCTCCGATTCGGTCCGTACAACCCCAAATATAAGCGTGTCAAATTTTATAAACCCATAGGGACAAATTGTGGAAAAATGAAGAAAATGGACCGACTCAATTTTCTCCCATTTTCGTGTACTAACCACTATGAGAATTTTCAAAACCGAGTTCTCATCGAATCGGCTCAGATTCGGTCGAACAACCCCAAATAAAAGCGTGTCGATTTTATAAACCCATAGGGACAAATTGTGGAAAAATGAAGAAAACAGTCCGACTCGATTTTCTCCCATTTTAGTGTACTAACCACTATGAGAATTTTAAAACAGAGTTCTCATCGCATCGGCTCCGATTCGGATCCGAACAACCCCAAATAAAAGCGTGTCAAATTTTAAAACCCATAGGGACAAATCATGAAAAATATCAAGAAAAGCGGCCCGACTCAATTTTCTCCCATTTTCGGTGTACTAGCCCTCATGAGGATTTTCTGAAAACCGAGTTCTCATCGTATCGGCTCATTCGAGTCGAACAACCCCAAATAAAAGCGTGTCAAATTTTATAAACCCATAGGGACAAATTATGAAAAAATGAAGAAAATAGTCTCACTCGATTTTCTCCCATTTTCCTTGTACTAACCACTATGATAATTTTAAAGCGAGTTCTCATCGCATCGACTCGATTCGAATCCGAACAATCCCAAATAAAAGCGTGTCAAATTTTATAAACCCATAGGGACAAATCATGAAAAATATCAAGAAAACGGTCCGACTCAATTTTCTCCCATTTTCGGTGTACTAGCCCCTATGAGAATTTTCCAAAATCGAGTTCTCATCGTATTAGATCCGATTCGGTCGAACAACCCCAAATAAAAGCGTGTCAAATTTTATAAACCCTTAGGGACAAATTGTGGAAAAATGAAGAAAACAATCCGACTCGATTTTCTCCCATTTTAGTGTACTAACCACTATGAGAATTGTCCAAACCGATTTCTCATCGCATCGGCTCAGATTCGAATCGAACAACCCCAAATAAAAGCGTGTCAAATTTTATAAACCCATAGGGACAAATTATGAAAAATATCATGAAATCGGCCCTACCAAATTTTCTCCCATTTTCGGTGTGCTAACCCCTATGAGAATTTTCCAAAATCGAGTTCTCATCGTATCGGCTCCGATTCGGGTCCAACAACCCCAAATAAAAGCGTGTCAAATTTTATAAACCCATAGAGACAAATTATGGAGAAAATGAAGAAAAGTCTCACTCGATTTTCTCCTATTTTCCGTGTACTAACCACTATGAGAATTTTCCAAACCGAGTTCTCATCGCATCGGCTCCGATTCGGATCGAACAACACCAAATAAAAGCGTGTCAAATTTTAAAAACCCATAGGGACAAATCATGAAAAATATCAAGAAAACGGCGGTCGACTCAATTTTCTCCCATTTCCGTGTTCTAACCATGAGGATTTTCCGAAACCGAGTTCTCATCATATCAGCTCCGATTCGGGTCCGACCAACCCCAAATAAAAGCGTGTCAAATTTTAAAAACCCATAGGGACAAATCATGAAAAAATATCAAGAAAACGGCCCGACTCAATTTTCTCCCATTTTCGGTGTACTAGCCCCTATGAGAATTTTCCGAAAATCGAGTTCTCATCGTATCAGATCCGATTCGGGTCCGAACAACCCAAAATAAAAGCGTGTCAAATTTTATAAACCCATAGAGACAAATTATGGAAAAATGAAGAAACAGTCTGACTCGATTTTCTCCCATTTTCCGTGTAGTAACCACTATGAGAATTTTCTGAAAACCGAGTTCTCATTGCATCAGCTCCGATTCGGATCCGAACAACCCCAAATAAAAGCGTGTCAAATTTTAAAAACCCATAGGGACAAATCATGAAAAAATATCAAGAAAACGGCCCGACTCAATTTTCTCCCATTTTTGGTGTACTAGCCCTTATGAGGATTTTCCGAAAATCGAGTTCTCATCATATCAGCTCCGATTCGGGTCCGCGCAACCCCAAATATAAGCGTGTCAAATTTTATAAACCCATAGGGACAAATTGTGGAAAAATGAAGAAAATGGACCGACCCAATTTTCTCCCATTTTCGGTGTGCTAACCACTATGAGAATTTTCTGAAAACCGAGTTCTCATCGAATCAGCTCCGATTCGGGTCCGAACAACCCCAAATAAAAGCGTGTCAGATTTTATAAACCCATAGGGACAAATTGTGGAAAAATGAAGAAAACAGTCCGACTCGATTTTCTCCCATTTTCCGTGTTCTAACCACTATGAGAATTTTCTGAAAACTGAGTTCTCATCGCATCAGCTCCGATTCGGATCCGAACAACCCCAAATAAAAGCGTCTCAAATTTTAAAAACCCATAGGGACAAATCATGAAAAAATATCAAGAAAACGGCCCGACTCAATTTTCTCCGATTTTCGGTGTACTTGCCCTTATGCGGTTTTTTTGTATACCGAGTTCTCATCGTATCAGCTCCGATTCGAGTTCGAACAACCCCAAATAAAAGCGTGTCAAATTTTATAAACCCATAGAGACAAATTATGGAAAAATGAAGAAACAATCGACTCGATTTTCTCCCTTTTCCGTGTACTAAGCACTATGAGAATTTTAAAACCGAGTTCTCATCGCATCGGCTCGATTTGGATCGAACAATCCCAAATAAAAGCGTGTCAAATTTTATAAACCCATAGGGACAAATCATGAAAAAATATCAAGAAAACGGCCCGACTCAATTTTCTCCCATTTTCGGTGTACTAGCCCCTATGAGAATTTTCCGAAAATCGAGTTCTCATCGTATCAGCTCCGATTCGGGTCCGAACAACCCCAAATAAAAGCGATTTGATTCGATTTTCTCCCATTTTCCGTGTACTAACCACTATGAGAATTTTCTGAAAACCGATTTCTCATCGCATCAGCTCCGATTCGAATCCGAACAACCCCAAATAAAAGCGTGTCAAATTTTATAAACCCATAAGGACAAATTATGAAAAAATATCAAGAAAACGGCCCGACCCAATTTTCTCCCATTTTCGGTGTGCTAACCCCTATGAGAATTTTCCGAAAATCGAGTTCTCATCGTATCAGCTCCGATTCGGGTCCGAACAACCCCAAATAAAAGCGTGTCAAATTTTATAAACCCATAGAGACAAATTATGGAAAAAATGAAGAAACAGTCTCACTCGATTTTCTCCCATTTTCCGTGTACTAACCACTATGAGAATTTTCTGAAAACCGAGTTCTCATCGCATCAGCTCCGATTCGGATCCGAACAACACCAAATAAAAGCGTGTCAAATTTTAAAAACCCATAGGGACAAATCATGAAAAAATATCAAGAAAACGGTCCGACTCAATTTTCTCCCATTTCCGGTGTACTAACCCTTATGAGGATTTTCCGAAAACCGAGTTCTCATCGTATCAGATCCGATTCGGGTCCGAACAACCCCAAATAAAAGCATGTCAAATTTTATAAACCCATAGGGACAAATTGTGGGAAAATGAAGAAAACAATCCGACTCGATTTTCTCCCATTTTCCGTGTACTAACCACTATGAGAATTTTCTGAAAACCGAGTTCTCATCGAATCAGCTCCGACTCGGGTCCGAACAACCCCAAATAAAAGCGTGTCAAATTTTATAAACCCATAGGGACAAATTGTGGAAAAATGAAGAAAACAGTCCGACTCGATTTTCTCCCATTTTCCGTGTACTAACCACTATGAGAATTTTTTGAAAACTGAGTTCTCATCGCATCAGCTCCGATTCGGATCCGAACAACCCCAAATAAAAGCGTGTCAAATTTTAAAAACCCATAGGGACAAATCATGAAAAAATATCAAGAAAACAGCCCGACTCAATTTTCTCCCATTTCCAGTATACGTTACCTATGAGAGTTTTCCGAAAATCGAGTTTTCATCGTATCAGCTCCGATTCGGGTCCGAACAACCCCAAATAAAAGCGTGTCAAATTTTAAAAACCCATAGGGACAAATCATGAAAAAATATCAAGAAAACGGCCCGACTAAATTTTCTCCCATTTTCGGTGTACTAGCTCTTATGAGGATTTTTTGAAAACCGAGTTCTCATCGCATCAGCTCCGATTCGGATCCGAACAACACCAAATAAAAGCGTGTCAAATTTTAAAAACCCATAGGGACAAATCATGAAAAAATATCAAGAAAATGGCCCGACTCAATTTTCTCCCATTTTCGGTGTACTAGCCCTTATGAGGATTTTCTGAAAACCGAGTTCTCATCGTATCAGCTCCGATTCGAGTCCGAACAACCCCAAATAAAAGCGTGTCAAATTTTATAAACCCATAGGGACAAATTATGAAAAAAATGAAGAAAATAGTCTCACTCGATTTTCTCCCATTTTCCTTGTACTAACCACTATGATAATTTTCTGAAAACCGAGTTCTCATCGCATCAGCTCCGATTCGAATCCGAACAATCCCAAATAAAAGCGTGTCAAATTTTATAAACCCATAGGGACAAATCATGAAAAAATATCAAGAAAACGGCCCGACTCAATTTTCTCCCATTTTCGGTGTACTAGCCCCTATGAGAATTTTCCGAAAATCGAGTTCTCATCGTATTAGATCCGATTCGGGTCCGAACAACCCCAAATAAAAGCGTGTCAAATTTTATAAACCCTTAGGGACAAATTGTGGAAAAATGAAGAAAAAAATCCGACTCGATTTTCTCCCATTTTCCGTGTACTAACCACTATGAGAATTTTCTGAAAACCGATTTCTCATCGCATCAGCTCCGATTCGAATCCGAACAACCCCAAATAAAAGCGTGTCAAATTTTATAAACCCATAGGGACAAATTATGAAAAAATATCAAGAAAACGGCCCGACCCAATTTTCTCCCATTTTCGGTGTGCTAACCCCTATGAGAATTTTCCGAAAATCGAGTTCTCATCGTATCAGCTCCGATTCGGGTCCGAACAACCCCAAATAAAAGCGTGTCAAATTTTATAAACCCATAGAGACAAATTATGGAAAAATGAAGAAACAGTCTGACTCGATTTTCTCCCATTTTCCGTGTACTAACCACTATGAGAATTTTCTGAAAACCGAGTTCTCATCGCATCAGCTCCGATTCGGATCCGAACAACACCAAATAAAAGCGTGTCAAATTTTAAAAACCCATAGGGACAAATCATGAAAAAATATCAAGAAAACGGCCCGACTCAATTTTCTCCCATTTTCGGTGTACTAGCCCTTATGAGGATTTTCCGAAAATCGAGTTCTCATCATATCAGCTCCGATTCGGGTCCGCAAAACCCCAAATATAAGCGTGTCAAATTTTATAAACCCATAGGGACAAATTGTGGAAAAATGAAGAAAATGGACCGACTCAATTTTCTCCCATTTTTCGTGTACTAACCACTATGAGAATTTTCTGAAAACCGAGTTCTCATCGAATCAGCTCCGATTCGGGTCCGAACAACCCCAAATAAAAGCGTGTCAGATTTTATAAACCCATAGGGACAAATTGTGGAAAAATGAAGAAAACAGTCCGACTCGATTTTCTCCCATTTTCCGTGTACTAACCACTATGAGAATTTTCTGAAAACCGAGTTCTCATCGCATCAGCTCCGATTCGGATCCGAACAACCCCAAATAAAAGCGTGTCAAATTTTAAAAACCCATAGGGACAAATCATGAAAAAATATCAAGAAAACGGCCCGACTCAATTTTCTCCCATTTTCGGTGTACTAGCCCTTATGAGGATTTTCTGAAAACCGAGTTCTCATCGTATCAGCTCCGATTCGAGTCCGAACAACCCCAAATAAAAGCGTGTCAAATTTTATAAACCCATAGGGACAAATTATGAAAAAAATGAAGAAAATAGTCTCACTCGATTTTCTCCCATTTTCCTTGTACTAACCACTATGATAATTTTCTGAAAACCGAGTTCTCATCGCATCAGCTCCGATTCGAATCCGAACAATCCCAAATAAAAGCGTGTCAAATTTTATAAACCCATAGGGACAAATTGTGGAAAAATGAAGAAAACAGTCCGACTCGATTTTCTCCCATTTACCGTGTACTAACCACTATGAGAATTTTCTGAAAACCGAGTTCTCATCGCATCAGCTCCGATTCGGATCCGAACAACCCCAAATAAAAGCGTGTCAAATTTTAAAAACCCATAGGGACAAATCATGAAAAAATATCAAGAAAATGGCCCGACTCAATTTTCTCCCATTTTCGGTGTACTAGCCCTTATGAGGATTTTCTGAAAACCGAGTTCTCATCGTATCAGCTCCGATTCGAGTCCGAACAACCCCAAATAAAAGCGTGTCAAATTTTATAAACCCATAGGGACAAATTATGAAAAAAATGAAGAAAATAGTCTCACTCGATTTTCTCCCATTTTCCTTGTACTAACCACTATGATAATTTTCTGAAAACCGAGTTCTCATCGCATCAGCTCCGATTCGAATCCGAACAATCCCAAATAAAAGCGTGTCAAATTTTATAAACCCATAGGGACAAATCATGAAAAAATATCAAGAAAACGGCCCGACTCAATTTTCTCCCATTTTCGGTGTACTAGCCCCTATGAGAATTTTCCGAAAATCGAGTTCTCATCGTATTAGATCCGATTCGGGTCCGAACAACCCCAAATAAAAGCGTGTCATATTTTATAAACCCTTAGGGACAAATTGTGGAAAAATGAAGAAAAAAATCCGACTCGATTTTCTCCCATTTTCCGTGTACTAACCACTATGAGAATTTTCTGAAAACCGATTTCTCATCGCATCGGCTCCGATTCGAATCCGAACAACCCCAAATAAAAGCGTGTCAAATTTTATAAACCCATAGGGACAAATTATGAAAAAATATCAAGAAAACGGCCCGACCCAATTTTCTCCCATTTTCGGTGTGCTAACCCCTATGAGAATTTTCCGAAAATCGAGTTCTCATCGTATCAGCTCCGATTCGGGTCCGAACAACCCCAAATAAAAGCGTGTCAAATTTTATAAACCCATAGAGACAAATTATGGAAAAATGAAGAAACAGTCTGACTCGATTTTCTCCCATTTTCCGTGTACTAACCACTATGAGAATTTTCTGAAAACCGAGTTCTCATCGCATCAGCTCCGATTCGGATCCGAACAACACCAAATAAAAGCGTGTCAAATTTTAAAAACCCATAGGGACAAATCATGAAAAAATATCAAGAAAACGGCCCGAATCAATTTTCTCCCATTTTCGGTGTACTAGCCCTTATGAGGATTTTTCGAAAATCGAGTTCTCATCATATCAGCTCCGATTCGGGTCCGCACAACCCCAAATATAAGCGTGTCAAATTTTATAAACCCATAGGGACAAATTGTGGAAAAATGAAGAAAATGGACCGACTCAATTTTCTCCCATTTTTCGTGTACTAACCACTATGAGAATTTTCTGAAAACCGAGTTCTCATCGAATCAGCTCCGATTCGGGTCCGAACAACCCCAAATAAAAGCGTGTCAGATTTTATAAACCCATAGGGACAAATTGTGGAAAAATGAAGAAAACAGTCCGACTCGATTTTCTCCCATTTTCCGTGTACTAACCACTATGAGAATTTTCTGAAAACCGAGTTCTCATCGCATCAGCTCCGATTCGGATCCGAACAACCCCAAATAAAAGCGTGTCAAATTTTAAAAACCCATAGGGACAAATCATGAAAAAAATATCAAGAAAACGGCCCGACTCAATTTTCTCCCATTTTCGGTGTACTAGCCCTCATGAGGATTTTCTGAAAACCGAGTTCTCATCGTATCAGCTCCGATTCGAGTCCGAACAACCCCAAATAAAAGCGTGTCAAATTTTATAAACCCATAGGGACAAATTATGAAAAAAATGAAGAAAATAGTCTCACTCGATTTTCTCCCATTTTCCTTGTACTAACCACTATGATAATTTTCTGAAAACCGAGTTCTCATCGCATCAGCTCCGATTCGAATCCGAACAATCCCAAATAAAAGCGTGTCAAATTTTATAAACCCATAGGGACAAATCATGAAAAAATATCAAGAAAACGTCCCGACTCAATTTTCTCCCATTTTCGGTGTACTAGCCCCTATGAGAATTTTCCAAAAATCGAGTTCTCATCGTATTAGATCCGATTCGGGTCCGAACAACCCCAAATAAAAGCGTGTCAAATTTTATAAACCCTTAGGGACAAATTGTGGAAAAATGAAGAAAACAATCCGACTCGATTTTCTCCCATTTTCCGTGTACTAACCACTATGAGAATTGTCTGAAAACCGATTTCTCATCGCATCAGCTCCGATTCGAATCCGAACAACCCCAAATAAAAGCGTGTCAAATTTTATAAACCCATAGGGACAAATTATGAAAAAATATCAAGAAAACGGCCCGACCCAATTTTCTCCCATTTTCGGTGTGCTAACCCCTATGAGAATTTTCCGAAAATCGAGTTCTCATCGTATCAGCTCCGATTCGGGTCCGAACAACCCCAAATAAAAGCGTGTCAAATTTTATAAACCCATAGAGACAAATTATGGAGAAAATGAAGAAACAGTCTCACTCGATTTTCTCCTATTTTCCGTGTACTAACCACTATGAGAATTTTCCGAAAACCGAGTTCTCATCGCATCAGCTCCGATTCGGATCCGAACAACACCAAATAAAAGCGTGTCAAATTTTAAAAACCCATAGGGACAAATCATGAAAAAATATCAAGAAAACGGTCCGACTCAATTTTCTCCCATTTTCGGTGTACTAGCCCCTATGAGAATTTTCCGAAAATCGAGTTCTCATCGTATCAGATCCGATTCGGGTCCGAACAACCCAAAATAAAAGCGTGTCAAATTTTATAAACCCATAGAGACAAATTATGGAAAAATGAAGAAACAGTCTGACTCGATTTTCTCCCATTTTCCGTGTAGTAACCACTATGAGAATTTTCTGAAAACCGAGTTCTCATTGCATCAGCTCCGATTCGGATCCGAACAACCCCAAATAAAAGCGTGTCAAATTTTAAAAACCCATAGGGACAAATCATGAAAAAATATCAAGAAAACGGCCCGACTCAATTTTCTCCCATTTTTGGTGTACTAGCCCTTATGAGGATTTTCCGAAAATCGAGTTCTCATCATATCAGCTCCGATTCGGGTCCGCGCAACCCCAAATATAAGCGTGTCAAATTTTATAAACCCATAGGGACAAATTGTGGAAAAATGAAGAAAATGGACCGACTCAATTTTCTCCCATTTTCCGTGTACTAACCACTTTGAGAATTTTCTGAAAACCGAGTTCTCATCGAATCAGCTCCGATTCGGGTCCGAACAACCCCAAATAAAAGCGTGTCAAATTTTATAAACCCATAGGGACAAATTGTGGAAAAATGAAGAAAACAGTCCGACTCGATTTTCTCCCATTTTCCGTGTTCTAACCACTATGAGAATTTTCTGAAAACCGAGTTCTCATCGCATCAGCTCCGATTCGGATCCGAACAACCCCAAATAAAAGCGTCTCAAATTTTAAAAAACCATAGGGACAAATCATGAAAAAATATCAAGAAAACGGCCCGACTCAATTTTCTCCCATTTTCGGTGTACTAGCCCTTATGAGGATTTTTTGAAAACCGAGTTCTCATCGTATCAGCTCCGATTCGAGTCCGAACAACCCCAAATAAAAGCGTGTCAAATTTTATAAACCCATAGAGACAAATTATGGAAAAATGAAGAAACAATCTGACTCGATTTTCTCCCATTTTCCGTGTACTAAGCACTATGAGAATTTTCTGAAAACCGAGTTCTCATCGCATCAGCTCCGATTTGGATCCGAACAACCCCAAATAAAAGCGTGTCAAATTTTAAAAACCCATAGGGACAAATCATGAAAAATATCAAGAAAACAGCCCGACTCAATTTTCTCCCATTTTCGGTGTACTAGCCCTTATGAGGATTTTCCGAAAACCGAGTTCTCATCATATCACCTCCGATTCGGGTCCGCACAACCCCAAATAAAAGCGATTTGATTCGATTTTCTCCCATTTTCCGTGTACTAACCACTATGAGAATTTTCTGAAAACCGATTTCTCATCGCATCAGCTCCGATTCGAATCCGAACAACCCCAAATAAAAGCGTGTCAAATTTTATAAACCCATAGGGACAAATTATGAAAAAATATCAAGAAAACGGCCCGACCCAATTTTCTCCCATTTTCGGTGTGCTAACCCCTATGAGAATATTCCGAAAATCGAGTTCTCATCGTATCAGCTCCGATTCGGGTCCGAACAACCCCAAATAAAAGCGTGTCAAATTTTATAAACCCATAGAGACAAATTATGGAAAAAAATGAAGAAACAGTCTCACTCGATTTTCTCCCATTTTCCGTGTACTAACCACTATGAGAATTTTCTGAAAACCGAATTCTCATCGCATCGGCTCCGATTCGGATCGAACAACACCAAATAAAAGCGTGTCAAATTTTAAAAACCCATAGGGACAAATCATGAAAAATATCAAGAAAGCGGTCCGACTCAATTTTCTCCCATTTAGGTGTACTAACCCTTATGAGGATTTTTAAAACCGAGTTCTCATCGTATCAGATCCGATTCGGGTCCGAACAACCCCAAATAAAAGCATGTCAAATTTTATAAACCCATAGGGACAAATTGTGGAAAAATGAAGAAAACAATCCGACTCGATTTTCTCCCATTTTCCGTGTACTAACCACTATGAGAATTTTCTGAAAACCGAGTTCTCATCGAATCAGCTCCGACTCGGGTCCGAACAACCCCAAATAAAAGCGTGTCAAATTTTATAAACCCATAGGGACAAATTGTGGAAAAATGAAGAAAACAGTCCGACTCGATTTTCTCCCATTTTAGTGTACTAACCACTATGAGAATTTTTTGAAAACCGGGTTCTCATCATATCAGCTCCGATTCGGGTCCGAACAACCCCAAATAAAAGCGTGTCAAATTTTAAAAACCCATAGGGACAAATCATGAAAAAATATCAAGAAAACGGCCCGACTAAATTTTCTCCCATTTTCGGTGTACTAGCTCTTATGAGGATTTTTTGAAAACCGAGTTCTCATCGCATCAGCTCCGATTCGGATCCGAACAACACCAAATAAAAGCGTGTCAAATTTTAAAAACCCATAGGGACAAATCATGAAGAAATATCAAGAAAACGGTCCGACTCAATTTTCTCCCATTTCCGGTGTACTAACCCTTATGAGGATTTTCCGAAAACCGGTTTATCATAATATCAGCTCCGATTCGGGTCCGAACAACCCCAAATAAAAGCGTGTCAAATTTTAAAAACCCATAGGGACAAATCATGAAAAAATATCAAGAAAACGGCCCGACTCAATTTTCTCCCATTTTCGGTGTACTAGCCCCTATGAGAATTTTCCGAAAATTGAGTTCTCATCGTATCAGATCCGATTCGGGTCCGAACAACCCCAAATAAAAGCATGTCAAATTTTATAAACCCATAGGGACAAATTGTGGAAAAATGAAGAAAACAATCCGACTCGATTTTCTCCCATTTTCCGTGTACTAACCGCTATGAGAATTTTCTGAAAACCGAGTTCTCATCGCATCAGCTCCGATTCGAATCCGAACAACCCCAAATAAAAGCGTGTCAAATTTTATAAACCCATAGGGACAAATTATGAAAAAATATCAAGAAAACGGCCCGACCCAATTTTCTCCCATTTTCGGTGTGCTAACCCCTATGAGAAGTTTTCGGAAATTGAGTTCTCATCGTATCAGCTCCGATTTGGGTCCGAACAACCCCAAATAAAAGCGTGTCAAATTTTATAAACCCATAGAGACAAATTATGGAAAAATGAAGAAACAGTCTGACTTGATTTTTGTAACACCCCCAGATCAAACCGGGAATATTACACGCCGCAGACCCTCTCCGTGAGGATCCACCAGGCTAGACATCAAAACAACACATTACATTACATACCGACGAATCAAAATAACAGACCAATAGACCGATTTGGTCTTTCGTCACTGACTTAAAAATCAAAATACATAAACTCATCCAGACTCATACCCACACAAGGGTAAAATACTTGCAACAACGAACAATAAGACAGCGGAAAAGACAATACAATGGACTCCGACTAATCGAACCCAAAGCGGCCTTCGTGTGATTAGTATCATTCGTCTTTCATCATCCCTCGTGCCGATCCTGTGTCTTGCTCGAAAACTGCATGTACTGGACACAATCTGAGATATACACCCCGATTACTCGGGGTTAGCAAACTCCTTTGTTTCGCTAGTGCAAGTATAAAGTGCAAATACGAGCCATACACAACACATTCCGAGAATATAACGAAAGACTTCCGAGATATATTTAGTTAAAAATAGTTCAAGTCTTGAAAGCGAAGCGAAGCAAGTAAGCATTGTGAAAACATTTCCAAATCTCGGAGTTTTGAAAATATCGAAATTGAAAATGTTCTTAATTCCTCGAAAGCCATTTAGGGTCACACCCCAAAGTTCATTTTTCAAAATACAAATCCGTTTAACGAACACGGGGTCCACGACCCAACCATTCGGTCACAAAACACGGGGTCCACGACCCGATCATCCACTTCAATTCACTTACAAGGACACATTACACATAACACATTAATCCTATGCCATTCTAGCCAAGCACCAAGACTCGAAATATAATGTCTCTCGACCCAGGCACAAAGCATTGTGATACTCGGACAATATCACAATTAACGAAAACATCAACGTCATCCTCAAGATGAAAACCACAATGGTAACCCGGCCGTACCCCTTAGTATCGACCCCGGACATCCGTCGGACACTCGGGTGGGAAACCACTTCAGCGGCCGTACCCCTTAGTATCGACCCCCGGACATCCCGTCGGACACTCGGGTGGAAGTTCATCCACACACGCACCCAAGTCCACTTCCGTGGCCGTACCCCTTAATATCGACCCCGGACATCCCGTCGGACACTCCGGTGGAAGGAACAACACACACACACGTTTCAAAATCACGATTTGCAAACCACAAGCCTCGAAGGTCAATCACAGTATATATAGTCGAGGTACCTTACTAGAATGGCGATTCATCCAACATATACTCACGACCAAGTAGTGATACGATTCACAAGGAAGCACAAGATTTCAACAGACCGAACGACACAACTAATATCACACAAACTCACATATTCATACACAAAAACATGACTCCAAGCACATAATTTGACAAAAGAATTACACTTTACATTTACCAACGACATAATCATACGCAATGACACCACAAGAAAGTAAGATGATTCTATACTCGACACTAGCACACATATTCAACTAAGCACATTAATTCCGACACACACGGGTCACCTTTACAAAAAGCATGATGGTAAATATTCGATTCTTTTGAAAAATGGTTATTAATATTTATTTAGCACATATCGACGATTAACAACCATAATATCCACAAAACACGTAATGTATGGGCAAGATACTTGCCTCGAAATCAATTTGTGAATACTCCGAAAGCGGCTCGGCGAAACAACCCCAAAATAGTCCCGAAACAGCCCGGCCAAAACAGCCCCAAAGCGGTCCCGAAATAGCTCGGCCGAACCAGCCCCAAAACAGCCCCAAAACAGCCCCGAAACAGCCCCAAAACCGACCACCTTCGAGAAATCAATAACAACACAATCACCATGAGAATAATACCGCTACGAATCAACAACACTAAACGAAATCTCAATCGACACTAAGAAACTACAAGGGTTCAAGGGTTCGTTCCAAGAAAGCCAAAATCATGTTCGGGTGAAACGAAATCGATAAACGAGTTACTAATCCGTAGATTACAACCAATACAACAAGAATTACATGACCAATTCATATAATCGGCCCGCATTGAAATCAAAAGAAAAACCCCAAAATAGTTGAAAAGGGATTTTTTGAAGAATTACCTCAATCCGACGAAGAACAATGGATTAGATGTTGTTAAACATGATCAAGACTTCAAGAATATGATGATAATCTACTCGGGATTGAAATCCCCATCAAATCGCCCAAAACCGAGAGAGCGAAGTGAAAATGGGCTGAAAACGCGACCCTATTTATACCTTTGGACAAAACGGCTCGAAAACGGCCCAAATTTGAGCCGTATTCCAGCGCCGTGTTATAAACGACTCAGCAAAAGCGGTGCAAACAGATCGTATTCCAGGCCGTATTCTCGGTGTAGACTTTGTCATTATGACCATAACTTCTCCGTCCGGACTCGATTGACTCGCCGTTTGAACCATTGGAAAGCTAATTTGATGCTCTATCACATTGTAAAGTTTCAGAATTTTTAGACTTTATAAGCGCCGGTGGTGATCTTTCAAAGTCGACCAAATGCACCAAACCGATACTCCTCGACACCCCAATACGTATTCACCCTGCAACGAAACACGAACGGACAACACCAACGATCCAACTCGAAAACGAGCACATAAAAAAGCAAGACATACTATTAGCTCGACTTACGCAACGATAAGTCGTACAACGAACACCACAACACGGTACATCGTGCATTACCCAACATAAGGGAAAATCTCAAGAAATCGCCAATGTAACAAAATGAACAGCGCAATCGACAAAAGTTCAAAATAACTGGAACCGAGAATCTCGGTATTACATTCTACCCTCCTTAAAAGAAGTTTCGTCCGAAACTTAAAACATGAAACAATCCAGTGAGCAACTCTAGATGACACATGATTCCGCTAACTTGAAGATCTGGAAAGACGATCTGAAGGCAACCACCCCAAAATTTTGGGAAATTACAAAATGGCCCAAACGTCTGAAACATCACGATAAGACAACGTATAACCAAACCGAACTTCACAAAAGCGTCTAACAAGGTTAAACGGACTTATGGGGAAATACGAACAACAATTTTGAACAAGATTCGCAAGAATCAATCTCAAATGCGGAAAAGTCGCCAAAAGCACGGAACTCGGCAAAGCGACACGAAACGAACTCGGACGTCAACAAGTGTAGAATGAAACATTCACATAAGGACGAAACGGTCATAGGCGATCTGTTAAAACGGACTCCTGCCAAAAAAAGAAATTTACCGAAAATCGAAAATTGCGAATATTACATCATATCACCTTTAAAAGAGGTTTCGTCCCCGAAACCTAAACAACGAGAACGAAATGCTGGAATAGCGACCTTCTCGGCCATATCTTCTTGGTCCTGCATCTTATATCCATGACCAAAGCTGTACGCATGATCACGACCGCATCCTCGCCCTCGGCATACTAAGCGGATTCTCACTCGATACGATGCCACAACTTCGCAAAAATAACATGCTAAAGTATCAACTCAGCACGACAATATCACATAAGGTAACTACTAACAACTCGATAAGAAAATTCACGAGGTATTCTTTTAAATGATATCATTTGAAAATCCTTGGATTTGTGTGCTCTTCAAAGTAAAACTTTAAAAGTATTTTTGGTACCTCGGTTGCTTCATCAAAACTTTTAAACAACGGACTTTAACCGTCTCATTTTGAAATCATTGGCTAAATAATATTTTTTTAAAATCACCGCATTGTCAAAATCACGTCAATAACAACAAGGTAGCCACGCAAGGTCATCAAACCATTCGTACATACTTTAATCAATACAGAAACTTTCTCAAATTCGAGTTTGAAGTTTACATCGAGTGAGATTTTTATCTTTCAATATATATTTTTGAATGTAATAATCGTATTGGTTTACGAAATAAAATATTTTTATGATGTGAAAGATTTTGAAAATCATGTACTCGAATTATCTGAAAATACAACAATACGTTAAAAATCATTTTGGAAAATCCCCCCCAACACTACATGAAAATCAACGATGGTAACATTTTACAAAATATCTACATGTACTTTAAAACAACTCTTTCAAATACCATCGAGGTTTTATTTGAGAATCCAAGGCCGGCTCGCCAATTCCAAATAATTTTCAAAGTATACATGGAGCCGCGATTAATCCAACCGTCAAAACTTTGTGAAGTTTCCAGAAAGTGTTTTTGAACACACACACAGAGACATAATTTATCAATTCATCAAACACAATCAAATATCACCTAGAAATACGAAAAGTCTTAACACACATTCACGCACATGATTTTATCACTAGACACCACGTAGAGAATACAACTACAGGTGATTGGCCGCAAAAGTTAGACCTAACGGCTAAAATGCGATTCCATAGCCTCTGCCCAGGTTGATTAGCGCGCGTTACAACAAAGATTAACGTGCGCTAAACACGCCACGTTAGCGCGCGTTAGGCTCGTATTAAGCCTGTGCTAACTGCTCTCATCACCAACACGATTGCAAACATATACGAGGTAATACTAAACTCGAAGGTTACAAATAAGCAACAACATACGAGTCTAAATGTCATCGATTCACATAATTATAACATCTCACAAGCAACCATCAAAAGAAAATCATCTTACAAAAACGAAAATTTTACTTCTCAATAAGGAGGACAATCTCAACACATGCATACCGATGGACTCAACATTCACGTTACTATTTTAATCATAAAACGGGCACCACTGCTCAACAACGAGAGCATCATCAATACGCATCTTCTGACCAACAATCATGAAACCGAAAAGTTACAAACGAGAGTCACGTCTTGAGTATATTTTGTAGACCTTATTTGAGTTAAAAACTCGAGTTTTGAAAACTTATAGTATGAGATGAAAATGAAATATCGGTAGTTTGAAGTCTAAAAATTTTCGAACTTGAGGTCATCATACAAAAAATCAAAATATTTCATCCCTTGGAGAACATTTTAAAAATTTCGTGGCTCCCTAAGCCTTGAAACTAAAGAAAATTCCAAGGTTGTTGCTCTTGCAAGAAAAATAGTTCATACAAGGATACATTTGGCAATATCATTCTTCATTCTAACACAAACGGGAATTAACAATTATATGTCACTTACTCACGATGCACCTTCAAATACTACTACATAACACGTAATCATACAGCTCGTATAGCTCGTGGTACAACATGTAGTAGGGAGACTTACATCCACAGATCGCACGAAGATGATGGCTGCACCTTGATACTAATCACGGCCGACATCCCAGACGACGCGTCGCGACACGACGGTCAGGACAAAATCGACAATACAAGACTCAACAACACATAACTCGACCCGGCGGACCTAGGTTTCCTCAACCTAAGCTCGATACCATAAATGTAACACCCCGCATCAAACCGGGAATATTACACATGAGACCCTCTCGTGAGGATCCACCGAGCTAGACATCAAAACAACACATTACATTACATACAAGCGAATCAAAATAATGCACCAATAGACCGATTTGGTCTTTCGTCATGACTTAAAAATCAAAATACATAAACTCATCCAGGACTCATACCCACACAAGGGTAAAATACTTGCAACAACGAACAATAAGACAATGGAAAAGACAATACAATGGACTCAGACTAATCGAACCCAAAGCGCCTTCGTGTGATTAGTATCATTCGTCTTTCATCATCCCTCGTGCCGATCCTGTGTCTTGCTCCCGAAAACTGCATGTACCTGGACACAATCTGAGATATCCACCCCCGATTACTGGGGTTAGCAAAACTCCTTTGTTTCGCTAGTGCAAGTATAAAGTGCAAATACGAGCCATACACAACACATTCCGAGAATATAACGAAAGACTTCGAGATATATTTAGTTAAAAATAGTTCAAGTCTTGAAAGCGAAACGAAGCAAGTAAGCATTGTGAAAACATTTCCAAATCTCGGGAGTTTTGAAAATATCGAAATTGAAAATGTTCTTAATTCCTCGAAAGCCATTTAGGGTCACAACCCCAAAGTTCATTTTTCAAAATACAAATCCGTTTAACGAACCACGGGGTCCACGACCCAACCATTCCAGTCACAAAACACGGGGTCCACGACCCGATCATCCACTTCAATTCACTTACAAGGACACATTACACATAACACATTAATCCTATGCCATTCTAGCCAAGAACCAAGACTAGAATTATAATGTCTATCGACCCAGAGCACAAAGCATTGTGATACTCAGGACAATAGCACAATTAACGAAAACAACAACATCATACTCAAGATGAAAACCACAACTGGTAACCCGGCCGTACCCCTTAGTATCGACCCCGGACATCCGTCGGACACTCCGGGTGGGAAACCACTTCATGGCCGTACCCCTTAGTATCGACCCCGGACATCCCGTCGGACACTCGGTGGAAGTTCATCCACACACGCACCCAAGTCCACTTTCGTGGCCGTACCCCTTAGTATCGACCCCGGACATCCCGTCGGACACTCGGAGTGGAAGGAACAACACACACACGTTTCAAAATCACGATTTGCAAACCACAAGCCTCGAAGGTCAATCACGGTATATATAGTCGAGGTACCTTACTAGAATGGCGATTCATCAACATATACTCACGACCAAGTAGTGATACGATTCACAAGGAAGCACAAGATTTCATGACACCGACGACACAACTAATATCACACAAACTCACATATTCATACACAAAAACATGACTCCAAGCACATAATTTGACAAAAGAATTACACTTTACATTTACCAACGACATAATCATACGCAATGACACCACAAGAAAGTAAGATGATTCTATACTCGACACTAGCACACATATTCAACTAAGCACATTAATTCCCGACACACACGGGTCACCTTTACAAAAAAGCATGATGGTAAATATTCTGATTCTTTTGAAAAATGGTTATTAATATTTATTTAGCACATATCGACGATTAACAACCATAATATCCACAAAACACGTAATGTATGGGCAAGATACTTGCCTCGAAATCAATTTGTGAATACTCCGACGAAAGCGGCTCGGCCGAAACAACCCCAAAATAGTCCCGAAACAGCCCGGCCAAAACAGCCCCAAAACGGTCCCGAAATAGCTCGGCCGAACCAGCCCCAAAACAGCCCCGAAACAGCCCCAAAAACCGACCACCTTCGCGAGAAATCAATAACAACACAATCACCATGAGAATAATACCGCTACGAATCAACAACACTAAACGAAATCTCAATCGACACTAAGAAACTACAAGGGTTCAAGGGTTCGTTCCAAGAAAGCCAAAATCATGTTCGGGTGAAACGAAATCGATAAACGAGTTACTAATCCGTAGATTACAACCAATACTACAAGTATTTCTTGTCCAATTCATATAATCGGCCCGATTGAAATCAAAAGAAAACCCCAAAATAGTTGAAAAGGGATTTTTTTGAAGAATTACCTCAATCCGATTAAGAACAATGGATTATATTTTGTTAAACATGATCAAGACTTCAAGAATATGATGATAATCTACTCGAGGATTGAAATCCCCATCAAATCGCCCAAAACCGAGAGGCGAAGTGAAAATGGGCCAAAACGCGATCCTATTTATACCCCTTTGGACAAAGCGGCTCAGAAAATGGCCCAAATTTGAGCCGTATTCCAGCGCCGTGTTATAAACGACTCAGCAAAAGCGGTGCTGCAAGCATTCGTATTCAGGTACGTATTCGGCGGTGTAGACTTTGTCATTATGACCATAACTTCTCCGTCCGGACTCCGATTGACTCGCCGTTTGAACCATTGGAAAGCTAATTTGATGCTCTATCACATTGTAAAGTTTCAGAATTTTTAGACTTTATAAGCGCCGGTGGTGATCTTTCAAAGTCGACCAAATGCACAAAAACGATACTCCTCGACAAAACAATAATTATTCAACATGCAACGAAACACTAACGGACAACACCAACGATCCAAATCGAAAACGAGCACATAAAAAAGCAAGACATACTATTAGCTCGACTTACGCAACGATAAGTCGTACCCAACGAACACCACAACACGGTACATCGTGCCGTACCCAACATAAGGGAAAATCTCAAGAAATCGCCAACAGAACAAAATGAACGGCGCAATCGACAAAAGTTCAAAAATAACTGGAACCGAGAATCTCGGGTATTACAATTTTCTCCCATTTTCCGTGTACTAACCACTATGAGAATTTTCTGAAAACCGAGTTCTCATCGCATCAGCTCCGATTCGGATCCGAACAACACCAAATAAAAGCGTGTCAAATGTTAAAAACCCATAGGGACAAATCATGAAAAAATATCAAGAAAACGGCCCGACTCAATTTTCTCCCATTTCCGGTGTACTAACCCTTATGAGGATTTTCCGAAAACCGGGTTCTCATCATATCAGCTCCGATTCGGGTCCGAACAACCCAAAATAAAAGCGTGTCAAATTTTATAAACCCATAGAGACAAATTATGGAAAAATGAAGAAACAGTCTGACTCGATTTTCTCCCATTTTCCGTGTACTAACCACTATGAGAATTTTCTGAAAACCGAGTTCTCATTGCATCAGCTCCGATTCGGGTCCGAACAACCCCAAATAAAAGCGTGTCAAATTTTATAAACCCATAGGGACAAATTGTGGAAAAATGAAGAAAACAGTCCGACTCGATTTTCTCCCATTTTCCGTGTTCTAACCACTATGAGAATTTTCTGAAAACCGAGTTCTCATCGCATCAGCTCCGATTCGGATCCGAACAACCCCAAATAAAAGCGTCTCAAATTTTAAAAAACCATAGGGACAAATCATGAAAAAATATCAAGAAAATGGACCGACTCAATTTTCTCCCATTTTCGGTGTACTAACCTCTATGAGAATTTTTCGAAAATCGAGTTCTCATCGTATTAGCTCCGATTCGGGTCCAAACAACCCCAAATAAAAGCGTGTCAAATTTTATAAACCCATAGGAACAAATTATGGAAAAATAAAGAAACAGTCCGACTCGATTTTCTCCCATTTTCCGTGTACTAACCACTATGAGAATTTTCTAAAAACCGAGTTCTCATCGCATCAGCTCCGATTCGGATCCGAACAACCCCAAATAAAAGCGTGTCAAATTTTAAAATCCCATAGGGACGAATCATGAAAAAATATCAAGAAAGTGGCCCGACTCAATTTTCTCCCATTTTCGGTGTGCTAACCCCGATGAGAATTTTCCGAAAATCGAGTTCTCATCGTATCAGACCCGATTCGGGTCCGAACAACCCCAAATAAAAGCGTGTCAAATTTTATAAACCCATAGAGACAAATTATGGAAAAAATGAAGAAACAATCCGACTTGATTTTCTCCCATTTTCCGTGTACTAACCACTATGAGAATTTTCTAAAACCGAGTTCTCATCGCATCAGCTCCGATTCGAATCTGAACAACCCAAATAAAAGCGTGTCAAATTTTATAAACCCATAGGGACAAATCATGAAAAAAATATCAAGAAAATGGCCCGACTCAATTTTCTCCCATTTTCGGTGTGCTAACCCCTATGAGAATTTTCCGAAAATCGAGTTCTCATCGTATCACTCCGATTCGGGTCCGAACAACCCCAAATAAAAGCGTGTCAAATTTTATAAACCCATAGGGACAAATCATGAAAAATATCAAGAAAACGGCCCGACTCAATTTTCTCCCATTTTCTGTACTAGCCCCTATGAGAATTTTCCGAAAATCGAGTTCTCATCGTATCGGATCCGATTCGGTCCGAGCAACCCCAAATAAAAGCGTGTCAAATTTTATAAACCCATTGAGACAAATTATGAAAAAATGAAGAAACGGCCCGACTCGACTTTCTCCCATTTTCCGTGTACTAAGCACTATGAGAATTTTCTGAAAACCGAGTTCTCATCGCATCAGCTCCGATTTGGATCCGAACAACCCCAAATAAAAGCGTGTCAAATTTTAAAAACCCATAGGGACAAATCATGAAAAATATCAAGAAAACAGCCCGACTCAATTTTCTCCCATTTTCGGTGTACTAGCCCTTATGAGGATTTTCCGAAAACCGGGTTCTCATCATATCACCTCCGATTCGGGTCCGCACAACCCCAAATAAAAGCGTGTCAAATTTTATAAACCCATAGGGACAAATTGTGGAAAAATGAAGAAAATGGACCGACTCAATTTTCTCCCATTTTCCGTGTACTAACCACTATGAGAATTTTCTGAAAACCGAGTTCTCATCGCATCAGCTCCGATTCGAGTCCGAACAACCCCAAATAAAAGCGTGTCAAATTTTATAAACACATAGAGACAAATTATGGAAAAATGAAGAAACAGTCTAACTCGATTTTCTCCCATTTTCCGTGTACTAACCACTATGAGAATTTTCTGAAAACCGAGTTCTCATCGCATCAGCTCCGATTCGGATCCGAACAACCCCAAATAAAAGCGTGTCAAATTTTAAAAACCCATAGGGACAAATCATGAAAAAATATCAAGAAAACGGCCCGACTCAATTTTCTCCCATTTTCGGTGTACTAGCCCCTATGAGAATTTTCCGAAAATCGAGTTCTCATCGTATCAGATCCGATTCGGGTCCGAGCAACCCCAAATAAAAGCGTGTCAAATTTTATAAACCCATAGAGACAAATTATGGAAAAATGAAGAAACAGTCTAACTCGATATTCTCACATAATACGTGTACTAACCACTAAGAGAATTTTCTGAAAACAGAGTTCTCATCGCATCACTCCGATTCGGATCCGAACAACCCCAAATATAAGCGTGTCAAATTTTAAAAAGCCTTAGGGACAAATCATGAATAATATCAAGAAAACGGCCCGACTCAATTTTCTCCCATTTTCGGTGTACTAGCCCTTATGAGGATTTTCCGAAAACCGAGTTCTCATCATATCAGCTCCGATTCAGGTCCGAACAACCCCAAATAAAATCGTGTCAAATTTTATAAACACATAGGGACAAATCATGAAAAAATATCAAGAAAACGGCCCGACTCAATTTTCTCCCATTTTCGGTGTACTAACCACTATGAGAATTTTCTGAAAACCGAGTTCTCATCGCATCAGCTCCGATTCGGGTCCGAACAACCCCAAATAAAAGCGTGTCAAATTTTATAAACCCATAGAGACAAATTATGGAAAAATGAAGAAACAGTCTGACTCGATTTCCTCCCATTTTCCGTGTACTAGCCCCTATGAGAATTTTCCGAAAATCGAGTTCTCATCGTATCAGATCCGATTCGGGTCCGAGCAACCCCAAATAAAAGAGTGTCAAATTTTAAAAATCCATAGGGACAAATCATGAAAAAATATCAAGAAAACGGTCCGACTCAATTTTCTCCCATTTTCGGTGTACTAGCCCCTATGAGAATTTTCCGAAAATCGAGTTCTCATCGTATCAGATCCGATTCGGGTCCGAGCAACCCCAAATAAAAGAGTGTCAAATTTTATAAACCCATAGAGACAAATTATGGAAAAATGAAGAAACAGTCTGACTCGATTTTCTCCCATTTTCTGTGTACTAAGCACTATGAGAATTTTCTGAAAATCGAGTTCTCATCGCATCAGCTCCGATTCGGATCCGAACAACCCCAAATAAAAGCGTGTCAAATTTTAAAAACCCATAGGGACAAATCATGAAAAAATATCAAGAAAACGGCCCGACTCAATTTTCTCCCATTTTCGGTGTACTAGCCCCTATGAGAATTTTCCGAAAATCGAGTTCTCATCGTATCAGATCCGATTCGGGTCCGAGCAACCCCAAATAAAAGAGTGTCAAATTTTATAAACCCATAGAGACAAATTATGGAAAAATGAAGAAACAGTCTGACTCGATTTTCTCCCATTTTCCGTGTACTAAGCACTATGAGAATTTTCTGAAAACCGAGTTCTCATCGCATCAGCTCCGATTTGGATCCGAACAACCCCAAATAAAAGCGTGTCAAATTTTATAAACCCATAGGGACAAATCATGAAAAAATATCAAGAAAACGGCCCGACTCAATTTTTTCCCATTTTCGGTGTACTAGCCCTTATGAGGATTTTTCGAAAACCGAGTTCTCATCATATCAGCTCCGATTCGGGTCCGCACAACCCCAAATAAAAGCGTGTCAAATTTTATAAACCCATAGGGACAAATTGTGGAAAAATGAAGAAACTGGACCGACTCAATTTTCTCCCATTTTCCGTGTACTAACCACTATGAGAATTTTCTGAAAACCGAGTTCTCATCGCATCAGCTCCGATTCGGGTCCGAACAACCCCAAATAAAAGCATGTCAAATTTTATAAACCCATAGGGACAAATTGTGGAAAAATGAAGAAACAGTCTAACTCGATTTTCTCCCATTTTCCGTGTACTAACCACTTTGAGATTTTTCTAAAACCGAAGTTCTCATCGCATCAGCTCCGATTCGGATCCGAACAACCCCAAATAAAAGCGTGTCAAATTTTAAAAACACATAGGGACAAATTATGAAAAAATATCAAGAAAACGGTCCGACTCAATTTTCTCCCATTTCCGGTGTACTAACCCTTATGAGGATTTTCCGAAAATCGAGTTCTCATCATATCAGCTCCGATTCGGGTCCGAACAACCCCAAATAAAAGCGTGTCAAATTTTATAAACCCATAGAGACAAATTATGGAAAAATGAAGAAACAGTCCGACACGATTTTCTCCCATTTTCCGTGTACTAACCACTATGAGAATTTTCTAAAAACCGAGTTCTCATCGCATCAGCTCCGATTCGGATCCGAACAACCCCAAATAAAAGCGTGTCAAATTTTAAAAACCCATAGGGACAAATCATGAAAAAATATCAAGAAAACGGCCCGACTCAATTTTCTCCCATTTTCGGTGTACTAGCCCCTATGAGAATTTTCCGAAAATCGAGTTCTCATCGTATCAGATCCGATTCGGGTCCGAGCAACCCCAAATAAAAGCGTGTCAAATTTTATAAACCCATAGAGACAAATTATGGAAAAATGAAGAAACAGTCTGACTCGATTTTCTCCCATTTTCCGTGTACTAACCACTATGAGAATTTTCTAAAAACCGAGTTCTCATCGCATCAGCTCCGATTCGGATCCGAACAACCCCAAATAAAAGCGTGTCAAATTTTAAAAACCCATAGGGACAAATCATGAAAAAATATCAAGAAAATTAATGGTCCGACTCAATTTTCTCCCATTTCCGGTGTACTAACCCTTATGAGGATTTTCCGAAAACCGAGTTCTCATCATATCAGCTCCGATTCGGGTCCGAACAACCCCAAATAAAAGCGTGTCAAATTTTATAAACACATAGGGACAAATCATGAAAAAATATCAAGAAAACGGCCCGACTCAATTTTCTCCCATTTTCCGTGTGCTAACCACTATGAGAATTTTCTGAAAACCGAGTTCTCATCGCATCAGCTCCGATTCGGGTCCGAACAACCCCAAATAAAAGCGTGTCAAATTTTATAAACCCATAGAGACAAATTATGGAAAAATGAAGAAACAGTCTGACTCGATTTCCTCCCATTTTCCGTGTACTAACCACTATGAGAATTTTCTAAAAATCGAGTTCTCATCGCATCAGCTCCGATTCGGATCCGAACAACCCCAAATAAAAGCGTGTCAAATTTTAAAAATCCATAGGGACAAATCATGAAAAAATATCAAGAAAACGGCCCGACTCAATTTTCTCCCATTTTCGGTGTACTAGCCCCTATGAGAATTTTCCGAAAATCGAGTTCTCATCGTATCAGATCCGATTCGGGTCCGAGCAACCCCAAATAAAAGAGTGTCAAATTTTATAAACCCATAGAGACAAATTATGGAAAAATGAAGAAACAATCTGACTCGATTTTCTCCCATTTTCTGTGTACTAAGCACTATGAGAATTTTCTGAAAATCGAGTTCTCATCGCATCAGCTCCGATTCGGATCCGAACAACCCCAAATAAAAGCGTGTCAAATTTTAAAAACCCATAGGGACAAATCATGAAAAAATATCAAGAAAACGGCCCGACTCAATTTTCTCCCATTTTCGGTGTACTAGTGTAATACCCGTAATTTTTGTTCCCCGGAAATTTTCTATTTTTGGCGGAAGTCTATTTTGACGACTTGCTGGGGACCGTTTCGTCATCCTGAGAATGATTAATTCTACACTTTTTGTCATCCGAGTTCGTTTCGGTATCGTTCTGTTGAATTCCGTGTTCTTTAGCGACTTTTCCACGTATGAGTTCGACCTTGTTAAATCACCATAAATTCTTGGAAGCTCCAAAAATTCTAAATCTTTGCAATATTATAGAGCATCGAGTTAGCTTTCCAATGGTTCAAACGGTGAGTCAATCGGAGTCCGGACGAGAGAGTTATGGTCGTTTTAGCTCACCCGCTCGTTATTGGCCGATCACTGCCGGCCGAACCCGGCCGTGTCGTCCGACACGGCCCGTGCCGTACACGACCGGAAATGCCAGAGTCTCGCCTCGGGACCCGACCGTGTCGTCCGACACGGCCGTGCGAACCCTTCCGGATAAGCGAATCGTCGCCCGGCACGCCGACCGTGTCGTGCAGCGCAGCCGAGTCATGCCGAAGTCATTGCCGGACGGGTCACTGTCGGAAGGCCCTCCGCGCCGCGACTGTAATATCCGCGTTTTCTATTTTTAGTAATTTCTATTTTTGGTGTATTTTCGTTTCGGACAACTCGCTTGGCACTGTTTTGGAATTCTGAATCTATTTTGTTCTTGGAGTTTCTCCATTCGGACGAGTCTCGATGATGTTTTTACGTAAATTCCTTCTTGAGTTATATTTGTCGCATGTGTATCCGATTGTCGCTAAACTCGTTCGATTTCGTCATTTTCCTATTTTCATGAGTTCGTATGGTTGAGTAGAGCATGTTGTGAGTTTCGGATTGTTAATCCGATGTTGTATCGTGATTTTACGGACGTTTGGGCCGTTTTTGTAATTTCCTATAAGTTTAGGGAATTTGTTTCTTGTTCGGTTTTGATCGTGTACCTCGGACCGTTTTGGGTTACTGGTTATTGTTTCTCGTTGTGTGTATTTTCCTCGGACTGTTGGGTCGGCATATCGTGTTTTGGGTGATCGTCTTTTTCATTTTTGGTAGCGTTGTTTTCTGTCCAGAATGCTGTCTGTCATACCTGAGCAAAACGGCGCAAGACCCGTGGCATTTTGCGCCGTGTCTGTGCGCCGTGTCGCCCAGGGGGTCGAAACCTTTGTCAGAAAGCGGCGCAAGACCGCGGCATTTTGCGCCGTGTGTTCAGGCGCCGTGTCGCCAGGTCGAAACCTTTGTCCGAGAAACGGCGCAAGACCCGCGGCATTTTGCGCCGTGTCTGTGCGCCGTGTCGCACAGGGGTCGCCCGCTGACCAGCAACACGGCGCTGAACACGGCGCTATTTGGACCGTTTGTTGCGCCGTGTTCTGTCCAGTATATATAGGACAGACACGGGTTTTGACCCCATTTTTCACCCTTCCTCTCGTCTCTCCGCTCCCTCAGTGCGATTTTGGGCGATTCCAACCAGATATTGTTTTTTTTCATCTTGTAACTCGGAATTGGACTTTCCAACACGAATCAATCATCTTTCTTCCGCCTTTCCATCGTTGAAATTGAGGTAATTGGTCATTATACCTAATTTTAGGGTTCTTGGCTAAAATTCATTTTCCTTTCGTTTTTGCTACAATTGATGATGAATATTTGTTGGGTAATCGTGGTGTTATGTTTTCCTAGAACTTTAGTGGATAAATTCCAAGTTTTTCCCCTCCGTTGATCGAACTTGAACTCTATGCCTCAATAGTGTTCGGCGGATTGTCCCTTAGGATAGAACATCGATTAATTCATGATTTCTCAGTGGAACTGTAGTTGATTGAGTCTCTATTGTTGTTAGGACCAGATTTGTGAAGATTGTTCGGACCGAAACCCTTCCTTTCGCCGTTTCCTTCACGTCGTGTTATCTAAGGCAAGTACATGTATTACATTTCGTTATGTATATTGTGATTTTCGAAATGAATGATGAATGGTGATTTTTGGGTGCGTGAGTTGTGTTCTTTCCACCCGGAGTGTCCGACGGGATGTCCGGGGTCGATACTAAGGGGTACGGCCGCGGAAGTGGACTTGGGTGCGTGTGTGGTTGAACTTCCACCCGGAGTGTCCGACGGGATGTCCGGGGTCGATACTAAGGGGTACGGCCGCGAGTGGTATCCCACCGAGTGTTCGACGGGATGTCCGGGGTCGATACTAAGGGGTACGGCCACGGATACGATTGTGATTTGTGATATCGTGATGATTGAATATTGATGTGATTGCCAATGTAGTATTTCGGAATATATGTGGCAAATGACTGACGTTTGGGATGATTGTGTAAAAACTGTATTTTGTATATAATGTTGTGTAATTGTGTACTTGCACTAGCTATTCGAATGCTAACCCCTTAAATGGGGGAAATGCGTCTTATGCATTTCAGGTATCGGGAGATCTGAGGAGCAGGCACGGGGCACGCACGCGAAGGATGGGATGGCTTGATGATAGTGGCTCGAGTCTGTAATGTTTATTTTTATGTTTTGTCATTGCATATGTCGAGTATTGGAGTTAAACTGTTTATCCTTGAACTTGGTTTAAGTCCCCTGCGTGGGCAATGAATTGATATTTACATTATGTTTTATGTACTCCGTTGAAATGTTTTGGCCGAGGCCACGGCCTTATTTACTTTTGAGTGCATCTTTTGGGGTTTTCATTGTGGTTATGTGTCATGTGTTAGCCTGGTAGACCTCAAGAGGGTTCTACGGCGTGTAATGTCCCATTTGTGAATTGGGGTGTTACATTTATGGTATCAGAGCTTAGGTTTTGAATACCTAGGCTGTCGGTTAATTTTTGGGTCTGTTAGTTGCGTCATTAGAGTCAGTCGTTGAGCCTAATATCATCATGCTACCGTCTTTTCGTGCGACCTGTGGCTGTAAGTCTTCTCAAACTCTTATATTCTGTATTCGTTTTCTTGCGTTGTTCGGAATTGAGAATTATGATTACCAACCTTGTAAATTGTGAATCTTTCTGATCTTGTTCTTTTTGTATTTTCTTCAGTATGTTGAGAGGTCGTGGTAGACCAGCTAGGGGACGCGGCCGAGGCCGTGGTCGGGGTGCTGATAATGAAGAGGGCTCACTTTCTCAGTCCTCTGCAGACTCAGCCTCTCACTCGGTGCCGTCGGGTAATAATGCCGACGCCAGAGCTCTTGCCGTACTTCACGATTAGTAGCCCAACTTGCTCGAATAGCTCGGGGTGGACACCTGAATCCGCCCCGACACCCGAAGAGGAAGCTAGTAAGTGGCTTGAGACGGTGACTAAGATGCACCCTCCTCGTTTCTCCGGATCTTCCGACTCCCTCGGTTGGGAGAATTGGCTCTTTCGGTTGTCCAGACTTTTGATGCCGTAGCTTGTCCCGAAGACAGGAGGGTACATATTGCCCAGTACCTCCTGGATAAGGAAGCTGCGAGTGGTGGGAGGCCGTTGCGCCCAGAGATCGTCGGGCCACTTGGGAGGAGTTCGGGGCTGCTATGGAAGCGAATATTGTCCACCACCGCTAAGGAGCGCAGAATTGTGGAGTTTTTCACCGCTACACCTCGGGATGTGCCGATTTCTCGTGCCATTATTTCCTACAATCGGCGGTTGGGTTTTGTGAGAGATCGTGTGAGGACGGAGGCCGACAAAATCCGTTACTTTAATATGCGCATGAAGCCGCATATCGGGCAGAGTATGGCACCGCTCATGTGTGCCACCTTGAAGGAATACCGTGATCGCGCTCAGCGATCGAGATGGCTGTCCCGGAATCGAGTCGGTTTCGGAAGCTAAGAAGCGAAGACCACGCGGGTTCTCGGCGGTAAAGGTGGTCGATTTTAGGTCTCGTTCGTTCCCACACCCGGGAAAAGACCGTTCCAGCAGGCGGGATCTCGGTAATCGTTCATCCATCCGTTGCTTCGTGGCGGGGTTTGATTTAACTGCAACAAATATGAGCATATGATGAATGATTGCCCATTTCCTCCAGTTATTTGTTTTACTTGCGGGCGACCGCATCGGGCGGCTCATTGTGAGAGGGCCACCAGGGCCGTTAGAGTCCCGACTACTACCGCCGATCAGAGGGAGCACAGCGTTCCAGTTACTCATGTTCCGCAGGGTTCGGGCCGTGGTAGGGGTCGGGGTCAGCCGGATCACCGTATAGCGTCGAGTTCGGGTTCAGTTCACCCCCGATTTTATCAGATGAGGCGTACAGAGGAGACAGACGTTCCAGTGGCGTCAGGTACCACTCAGATCCTTACTCATCCAGTTTCAGTGCTTTTTGATTTGGGTGCTACCCATTCCTTTATTGCTTCGGATTGTGTGAGTCGTATTGGTTTTGACTGCTTGTTTGAGTGTGAGCCGTTTGTAGTGGGAACACCCAGCGGGGATCGTATGGTTGGGGACCGGGAAGTTAGGGATTTCCCAGTGAGGATCGGGAGCCGGGATTGGCCCTCGAATCTCATTGTTATAGACCTTAAGGGTGAGGATTTGATCCTCGGGGACGATTGGTTGGATCGTCACGGTGCTATCATGAACTATCGGACTCGTACCATCTCGATAGTTGCCGAGGACGGCACCGAGCATACTCTCGTCGGTTGTAAGCCGGGTAAATCGGGAAGTGTGATTAGCGCCTTGAAGGCGATGAAACTTCTGATCCAGGGTTGTGTCGGCTACTGGTGTTTCGCTCTGCAGGCGGAAGATGGTGGGGTTGACATATCGTCGATTCCAGTTGTTAGCGAGTATCCCGACGTATTTCCGGATGACTTGCCGGGATTACCACCGTTTCGGGAGGTGGAGTTTCCTATTGATCTTGAGCCGAATGCGGCCCCTATTTCTCGAGCACCGTACCGTATGGCGCCGTCGGAGATGCTAGAGTTGAAGAATCAGTTGGGAGAGTTGTTAGATAAAGGGTATATTCGACCGAGCGCATCGCCTTGGGGTGCGCCTGTACTTTTTGTTAAGAAGAAGGATGGGTCGCTTCGTTTATGCATCGATTATCGAGAATTAAACAAGTTGACCATCAAAAATAAATACCCTTTGCCCCGGATTGACGACTTGTTTGATCAGCTTCAGGGGGCGACAGTCTTTTCGAAGATTGACTTGCGATCGGGCTACTACTAGTTGAGGATTCGGGACAGTGATATACCGAAAGCTGCCTTTCGGACGAGATATGGACATTACGAGTTTGTGGTTATGCCTTTCGGGCTAACCAATGCCCCAGCAGTGTTCATGCAGTTGATGAACAAAGTTTTTATTGAGTATCTGGACAAATTCGTAGTCGTCTTTATCGATGACATCCTTATATATTCACGGAGTCGGGAGGAGCACGCCTTACATCTCCGGATTGTATTAGACATTTTGAGGGCCGAGCAGTTGTATGCGAAGTTCTCTAAGTGTGAGTTTTGGCTCGAGGAAGTGATGTTCCTCGGGCATGTGATTTCTGCAGAGGGAGTTCGGGTAGATCCGCAGAAGATAGAGGCAGTGATGGCTTGGGAGCCGCCTAAGAATGTGAAGGAGGTGAGGAGTTTTCTGGGCCTTGCTGGCTATTACCGTCGATTTGTTGAGGGATTTTCTAAGATTGCTAAACCGCTCACTCAGTTGCTTCAGAAGACTCAGAAATTCGAGTGGACCGCAGACAGACAGAGTAGTTTTGACGAGTTGAAGAGACGATTAACTACCGCACCCGTGTTAGCATTGCCTCAGGGGAACGAAGATTTTGTGGTATATAGTGATGATTCGGGCCTCGGGCTCGGATGTGTTTTGATGCAGAGAGATAGAGTCATTGCTTATGCGTCCCGCCAGTTGAAACCTTACGAGGTGAATTATCCCACGCACGATTTGGAGTTAGCTGCGGTCGTTTTCGCCTTAAAGATCTGGAGGCATTATCTTTATGGGTCATCTTGTAAGATTTTTACGGATCACAAGAGCTTGAAGTATATCTTCAGTCAGAAAGAATTGAATATGAGACAGCGTAGGTGGTTGGAACTGATTAAAGATTATGACCTCGAGATACTTTACCATCCGGGTAAGGCTAACGTAGTGGCCGATGCGTTGAGCCGAAAGCCGATGGCATTGCAGATGTTAGAGGTACTTACACCACAGAGTAGGATCCAGCGGGATTTTATTTGTCAGGATATCGAGGTTTGGGTTCAGAGAGTTCAGGGTCAGTTATGTGCGTTGGAGATCGCTTCGTCCTTGACTGATGATATCAAGGTGAAGCAGTATGACGATCCGTTTTTGGTCCAGTTGAGGGAGGATGTGAAGAAGGTGAAAGCCCCCGGATTTGTGGTTCACGATGATGGAGTTTTGAGATTTCGCGGCAGACTATGCGTACCGAGTGTTGTTGAGCTGAGACAGAAGATCTTGAGTGAAGCTCATACCACGCCTTACTCCATACATCCTGGTACGAGTAAAATGTACAAGGATGTGAGGAGTAACTACTGGTGGAGTAATTTGAAGACAGACGTTAGCGAGTTTGTGTCGAGGTGTTTGACCTGTCAGCAGGTTAAGATCGAGCATCAGCGACCCGCGGGGCTTTTACGACCACTTCCTATCTCGGAGTGGAAATGGGAGGATATTTCTATGGATTTCATTACCGGTATGCCTAAGACTCGGACTGGGATGAACATGATTTGGGTCATTGTCGATCGGCTAACCAAATCGGCTCATTTTCTGGGTATTAAGGACACTTGGGGGCCGTAGAGACTTGCACGAGTATTTATTGCGGAGATCGTGAGGTTACACGGACCCCTAAGAGTATTGTTTCGGATCGTGATGGCCGGTTCATATCACATTTTTGGCATCCGTTCATAGAGCCTTGGGAACCGAGCCGAGACTTAGTACATCCTACCACCCTCGCATGCAGACGGACGATCTGGCGGACGATCTGCACTCTAGAGGATATGTTGCGAGCCTGTGCTTTAGATTGGAAGGATGATTGGGAGTCGCACTTGCCATTGATCGAGTTCACGTACAACAATAGTTGGCACGCCTCGATCAAGATGGCACCATTCGAGGCATTATATGGGAGGAGGTGCAGATCGCCGTTGTGTTGGGACGATGCGTCCGAGCTGATTGGTACCGAGCCTGATATGGTAGTTGAGACGAGAGAGAAGATTGCTCTGATTCGCGATAGATTGGTGACGGCCCAAAGCCGACAGAAGTCTTATGCCGATACACGTCGCCGGCCGTTAGAGTTTGAGGTGGGAGACCATGTGTTGCTTAAGGTGTCGCCGACACGGGGAGTTTACCGCTTCGGTCGTAAGGGTAAACTTAGTCCGAGATTTATTGGGCCGTTCGAGATCCTAGAGAGAGTCGGAGAGCTTGCATATCGGTTAGGTTTGCCGCCGTCCCTGAGCCACGTGCATAGCGTATTTCATGTTTCCCAACTTAGGAAGTACGTACCGGACCCTAGCCATATTATTGATTTTGGAGAGATCGAGTTGGGGCCCGACATTACCTTCGAGGAGAGGCCGATTCAGATCTTAGAACGTCGGGTGAAGCAACTCAGGCACAAAACCATTCCTTTGGTTAAAGTGCAGTGGTCGCGGCATGGATCCGAGGAAGCCACGTGGGAAACGGAGGAGAGTATGAAGTCAAGATACCCCGAATTATTCGTGTTGTAAGTTTCGGGACGAAACTTATTTTTAGGGGGAGATAATGTAATATCCGCGTTTTCTATTTTTAGTAATTTCTATTTTTGGTGTATTTTCGTTTCGGACAACTCGCTTGGCACTGTTTTGGAATTCTGAATCTATTTTGTTCTTGGAGTTTCTCCATTCGGACGAGTCTCGATGATGTTTTTACGTAAATTTCTTCTTGAGTTATATTTGTCGCATGTGTATCCGATTGTCGCTAAACTCGTTCGATTTCGTCATTTTCCTATTTTCATGAGTTCGTATGGTTGAGTAGAGCATGTTGTGAGTTTCGGATTGTTAATCCGACGTTGTATCGTGATTTTACGGACGTTTGGGCCGTTTTTGTAATTTCCTATAAGTTTAGGGAATTTGTTTCTTGTTCGGTTTTGATCGTGTACCTCGGACCGTTTTGGGTTACTGGTTATTGTTTCTCGTTGTGTGTATTTTCCTCGGACTGTTGGGTCGGCATATCGTGTTTTGGGTGATCGTCTTTTTCATTTTTGGTAGCGTTGTTTTCATCCCGAATCTTTCTGTCATACACAGGCAAAACGGCGCAAGACCCGTGGCATTTTGCGCCGTGTCTGTGCGCCGTGTCGCCCAGGGGGTCGAGCACTGTCCGAGAAACGGCGCAAGACCCGCGGCATTTTGCGCCGTGTCTGTGCGCCGTGTCGCCCAGGGGGTCGAGCACTGTCCGAGAAACGGCGCAAGACCCGCGGCATTTTGCGCCGTGTCTGTGCGCCGTGTCGCCCAGGGTCGCCACCGACCCGGCAACACGGCGCCGAACACGGCGCTATTTGGACCGTTTGTTGCGCCGTGTTCTGTCCAGTATATATAGGACAGACACGGGTTTTGACCCCATTTTTCACCCTTCCTCTCGTCTCTCCACTCCCTCAGTGCGATTTTGGGCGATTCCAACCAAATATTGTTTTTTTTCATCTTGTAACTCGGAATTAGACTTTCCAACACGAATCAATCATCTTTCTTCCGCCTTTCCATCGTTGAAATTGAGGTAATTGGTCATTATACCTAATTTTAGGGTTCTTGGCTAAAATTCATTTTCCTTTCATTTTTGCTACAATTGATGATGAATATTTGTTGGGTAATCGTGGTGTTATGTTTTCCTAGAACTTTAGCGGATAAATTCCAAGTTTTTCCCCTCCGTTGATCGAACTTGAACTCTATGCCTCAATAGTGTTCGGCGGATTGTCCCTTAGGATAGAACATCGATTAATTCATGATTTCTCAGTGGAATTGTAGTTGATTGAGTCTCTATTGTTGTTAGGACCAGATTTGTGAAGATTGTTCGGACCGAAACCCTTCCTTTCGCCGTTTCCTTCACGTCGTGTTATCTAAGGCAAGTACATGTATTACATTTCGTTATGTATATTGTGATTTTCGAAATGAATGATGAATGGTGATTTTTGGGTGCGTGAGTTGTGTTCTTTCCACCCGGAGTGTCCGACGGGATGTCTGGGGGTCGATACTAAGGGGTACGGCCGCGGAAGTGGACTTGGGTGCGTGTGTGGTTGAACTTCCACCCGGAGTGTCCGACGGGATGTCTGGGGGTCGATACTAAGGGGTACGGCCGCGGAAGTGGTATCCCACCCGGAGTGTTCGACGGGATGTCTGGGGGTCGATACTAAGGGGTACGGCCACGGGATACCAGTTGTGATTTGTGATATCGTGATGATTGAAAATTGATGTGATTGCCAATGTAGTATTCCGGAATATATATGTGGCAAATGACTGACGTTTGGGATGATTGTGTAAAAACTGTATTTTGTATATAATGTTGTGTAATTGTGTACTTGCACTAGCTATTCGAATGCTAACCCCTTAAATGGGGGAAATGCGTCTTATGCATTTCAGGTACCGGGAGAGCTGAGGAGCAGGCACGGGGCACGCATGCGAAGGATGGGATGGCTTGATGATAGTGGCTCGAGTCTGTAATGTTTATTTTTATGTTTTGTCATTGCATATGTCGAGTATTGGAGTTAAACTGTTTATCCTTGAACTTGGTTTAAGTCCCCTGCGTGGGCAATGAATTGATATTTACATTATGTTTTATGTACTCCGTTGAAATGTTTTGGCCGAGGCCACGGCCTTATTTACTTTTGAGTGCATCTTTTGGGGTTTTCATTGTGGTTATGTGTCATGTGTTAGCCTGGTAGACCTCAAGAGGGTTCTACGGCGTGTAATGTCCCATTTGTGAATTGGGGTGTTACAGCGACCGTGTCAAGCAGGACACGGTCGAGTCCCTGTCGGCCAGCTGTGCGACACGACCGTGCCGATCGGCACGGGCCGTGTCCGGCAGGACAGTCAACCCCTATAAAAGGCCCTGCAGACGTTTTTCTTGCCATTTTTCACCTTCTTATTCTCCTCTTCCGCAGCTGGGCGTGTTCTAAGCTTGAAGCCATGTTGTTTAGCAACATATCCATGGAGTTCCTTGGGTTATATCATCAATCATTCGTCCGATAACATCCTTTGATCGAGCGAATCAGGTCAAATTTTCTAGAAATCTAATTTTGGGGATTTTGGGTATTTTGTTCGATTTCGTCCGTTTAATCCGATTTAACTTAGGATTTTGAAGGATTGATGATTATTTAGATGTATTGTATCATTTCCCTTGTTATCCCATGGTTGGATCGTATCGATTCGTTGTTTTGGTCGAGTTCTTGACCAACGCCTTGAAGGTGTCCGGTAAAATGTCATAGAGGGGTTTTCGGGCGTTCTACGATTATTCTTCCTCGTTTGATCGATGATTTATTGAATTTATGTTGTTAGGGTCGAATTCTTGTGAGGAACTCGAGTCGAAACCCTTCCGTTCGTTGTCTTCTTCGTGGTTCAAGCTTCCCGGTCGAACCGTGTTCTTCGGGATCTTCGGTAATGTTTATTAAGGCAAGTATACATTTATGATTGTACGTTCTCGACTTTGAAAGTATGAAATATTGATGGTATGATTATTTCTAGCCACTCCGGGACGGGCCTATGGTCCTCTGAGGGTTTCGTAGCCTCTGGTGCGATTCCATGGTTGATATGAACGAACCGTTTCTACGGCATTCATATGAAATAATGTTGGCATGTAATGAACGAACCGTTTTGACGGCATTCCTACATGTAACGGCGTATGATATGAACGAACCGTTTCTACGGCATTCACATACGTCTTGAGACTTTAGTCATTCCGGAATACTAGTCTTACATTGATGAATTGACGGATATTGATGAATTGACGGATTACATTTACTTTATTGTCGAGGAGTATTATGTTTCATATTGTTATACTTGCACTAGCTATTTGACGGCTAACCCCTTTATGGGGGAAATACGTTTCATGTATTTCAGGTTCCGGAGAGAGCGGACGAGGCAGTGCAGGTCGGCATGAAGATGATGGGCAAGTGTGATACCGTGTCTTGTCTCCTGTTATTTTCTTGGATTCCTCCATTCGGTGTTGTTGTCTTGGAATGGATTTTTAAATACTCGAGTATTGTATTTCAGTTTCCTTGATGTTCCGGCCTGTGTTGCCGAGGTATTGATTTGTGAAGTGATGTATATGTTTTCGTTGGTTATGGTTTTGAATATCAGTTGTATCGTCTTCCTTTCTTTTGTATGTAGACCTTATCGGTCAAGTTTATAGTTCCGCGTATGTTTAGCCTTGTGGGTCCCACGGCGGGGCTCACGGCGCTGTAATATACCCTGAATAACTTGGGGGTGTTACATCCGGATAAGCTGAATAAATGCGCCCGGACGCCCGACCGTGTAAATGCAGCGCACGGCCGAGTCATGCCGTCATTGTAATACCCGGTTGTAATTCAGTCATTATCATTCAGTAATTTTATTCGGTGATTGTCACTCAGTGTATTTTCACTCATTTATAATCATTCACCAATCATATTCATTCACCGTGTTCACCGTTCGGAAAAACTTCGAGTGGTGTATCGTTATTGTTCATTGTTTCAACTTTCCTCATACGAGTTCGACTTTGTTAGATCACCATTAATTTTTGGTAACTCCAAAAATTCTAAATCTTTGCAATATTATAGAGAATCAAGTTATCTTTCCAATGGTTCAAACGGTGAGTCAATCGGAGTCCGGACGAGAGAGTTATGGTCGTTTTAGCTCAACCGCTCATTTTTCAGTTTTGGCCGATCACTGCCGAACGAACTCGGCCGTGTCGTCCGACACGGCCCGTGCCGTACTCGTCCGGAAAGTGCCGGGTGTGCGCCTCGAGGACCCGACCGTGTCGCAGCACGGCCGAGTCGAACCCTTCCGGATAAGCCGAGCGGCTGCCGACGCGCCGGCCGTGTCGCCCGCGATCGAGTCATGCCGAGTCGCCGTCGGACGGGTCACTGTCGGGAGGCCCTCGCGCGCGACCGTGTCAAGCGGGACACGGTCGAGTCCTGTCGGCCACCGTCGGCCAAGCGTGCGACACGACCGTCTTGATCGGCACGGGCCGTGTCCGGCAGGGTAGTCAACCCCTATAAATTCATTTTTTCAGCATTTCAGCCCATTTTTCTTCCTTTTCTTCACCTTAAACCGAGAGAGAAGGCTTGAGGGAGGGTTTTTCCTTCACAAATCATTTGGGTGTTTGATTTTCTTCATCTCCTTTCGATCGTGAAGCCCGGATAATCAATCTAACGCGTGTTCTTCGGATTATAGTACTTGTATCTTCAAGAGGTGATTCTTTCAACACTTTGGACTTCGATTTTGTGTTGAGATATGATGTTTTGGACGTTATAATCATGTTATATGAAGGGATATGTATATGATTATGAGTTTGTATAAGGATTCATTGGATTATTGAGGGATTATTCAAGAACACCTTGAATATCGAGTTGGAATTGGGGATTTTCGACTAATTGTTGTTATAATCACGTTTTTGGATATTCATATCGGATTATTGATCATATTGGAGATGTTTTACTGGTTTGAAACACTTCTTGGGGGATTTGATATTGGTATATTGAAGTTTGATTGTAAACAATCGGAGTTTGGATACAACGTGTTTGATTTAATGCCTCTATGGACTTGGTTTAGTCGTATCGACGTTTTGAGTTCGTTATATTCGTGTTTGATTCGTATATTGATCGGATTGTCGGTAATTGTATTGAATTAAGGTTGTTCGTGCGACCGACACTTCATTTAGGACATTTGTTCGTGGAAGGACTTTCTTCATCGGTATTTAGTAAGTTAATTCTTACTCGGTTAAAAGGATATTCATACCTTTTGTTGTTGTTCATTCATAATCATAACTCATTCATCATTATATTAATCATATCAAAACTTGTTGTTATCAATTAATCGTTTCAGTCATAAGGAACGACGGTTCCAATCTTTTCATTGAGCTGTCATTTATTTCGTTACCATTCCACCTCGGTGAGTCATTATTCATTTTCGATGTCACTTTTGTTATATCGTGGCATTCCGGGTCATACTGGCGTGCCGGTTGGTATGTGTAGGATTTTCATGTCGGGCACATTATAGTCGTGTGTTGGTTGGTGGCCTCACATTGGACTGTGCACACGAGTTGATGGCTTCGTGAGACTGATTAGGTACAAGACCACACGTGTATTCGATCGATACTCGTTGGTGGCTTGTGCACGGACACATTTCCATCCCGGACGTAGTGTGGCGCCATTTCCTTTGAGCCGTACTGTTAGTTGATTCATATAGCATGTTTGATTGCGTATGTTTCGACAGGATACTTCATAATTTCAGATATATCATGATTGTGTATTTTCAACCCTTGAGGATTGTTGTTCTTTGTAACTGACCCCGTTTGGGGATTTTTGTTTTTCAGGTCATGGCAAGGCAAACGCACGGGAATAGCATGTTGATGTCGAGGAGTCCTAGTGATACTAGAAGGGGGCCCCGATCTTTCAGTTATTCATGTTATTGTTCTTTATTTTCCGCTGCAGACTTTCATTTGAATACTCCGTTTCATTCAGTGTTGTGTATTTTATCTTCATATAAAATACACCAGTATTCGGTATTGTCCTGGTGTGTTGTAACTAAACTCCACATCGGAGTAATTATTGCTGTAATGTAGTTCGGTACTACATTTATCTTGTGTAATTCATTCATTTTCATTTGCCTAGTGGGTCCCAGTTGGGGATCTACTAGACCGTAATATCCGCCTAGTTTGGGGTGTTACGAGTTGGTATCGGAGCGTGGTTTTGAATACTACCTTCCGAGTCATGTCTCATTTGAAATCATCGTCATCGGACTAGTATCATTGGACTTTCGCCACGTGTGACTCCGTGCGATGCCGAGCCAATCGACCGAAAGAACTGTAAGACTTCTAACGCCATGGTATAATTTCGCAATAGTCATTCATTCATCATTCATCATTTAACAATCCTCAAACATCATCATTCATTGTGATTAGGACAATCATGTTAACTCATTAATCACTTAATTCATTTCATTACTCGATTAATAATCGGGACGATCATGTTAACTCATTAATTACTCAATTCATTTCATTACTCATTGTCAACCTAGATAATCATATTGTCAATCTTGTTAAGTTATTCAAGATAATCATTTCAAGAATTTCATCAGATAATCATGTAACTTCAGTAAATCATTCATATAATCACTAAGTTAGAGCATGTATACTCATTTTCATCATCTCATGACATAATCATAACGTGCTAATCATGCGGGAAATATAATCATTATGCGACCTCCCTACTTCAGTATGTAGAGAGTCGCTGTGGGATGCACGGGAGAGGCGCGGTGCGGACCGAAACCCGAGAAATAATCACTCATTGCCGGAAATCGTGCCTGTGACTCGGCTCGATCAAAAGATGTTCGGGTTGATCCACTCACTTTTATGCAGGCCATGATGACCCTTGTGCAGTTGCTCAATCATCATTGCGCCACTCTGACTGGATTAATCGAGAGAACTCTCCCGTACGAGCCAGCTGCTAAGGAAATTGCTGAGCAGCAACCTGCATATGTCAACAGGAAATCAACGAAGCGTAATCTATCCGAAGGCGGTCAGTCAACCTGCAAGAAGCCTCGTGTGAGTCCTATCGTTTCTGAGCGACCTCCTACGGCACATAATCGTGCGGGATCTCATTCCCGAGCGGCCAGTTCGGCCATCACCTGTTTCAATTGTGGAACGCCGGGTCATTTCAGCACTGAGTGTCTGAAACCGTCTATCACGTGCTATAATTGTGGGAATTTTGGGCATAAGGCCCGTTTTTGCCGAAAGGACTCCAAGTCGGCTCCGGCGGCATCTCAGGCCCCGAAGCAATCAGCCTTTCAGAATCAGACTGCTTTGTCAACGTTGTTTAAGACACTGGAAGCAAATAGAGTTGGAGCTCTTATTTATCGACGGAGCGTCGGTCGGGGCCGGCAAGTCCCATTTATATGATGAGGAGGATCGACGATCCGGTGGCGAATGATTTCTGTATACTCGTAATTTTATTTCAACTTGTGTGTACCTTTTGATGCTGGTACACCGCATTCATTCATTTTCGATTCATGCTTGAATAGACTTGTTTCGGGATAGTCCTACTTAATGACCGTGATTGGTTGATGGATCTAATCGTGGTGAATTTATCTTAGGACGATGTAATTTTCGGTATTAGTTGGTTTGATCGTCTTGATACTATCCTCAGTGCTTGTTAGCGTTTGGTCGCTATCTTTCCGTCGTTGGTTGTCGAATGTGTGCTTCAGGGAAGTAATCCCCGTTGTTCCAGTAGAAATTTTATTATGGCGAAAGCAGAGAAATTCCGCAATCGAACTATACAATCATTTATTGTGTCATTTTCATCGATTGACCTTTCTAAGGCAATCGAGTTATTCAATCATTTCTTGTATCATTTCCATCGATTGGCTTTTCTAAGAAAATCGAGTCATTCAATCATTCATTGTATCATTTTCATCGATTGGCCTTTCAAAGGCAATCGAGCTATTCAAACATTCCTTGTATCATCTTCATCGATTGGCCTTTCTAAGGCAATCGAGTTGTTCAATCATTATTGGTATCTCTTTTTATCGATTGACCATTCTAGGGCAATCGAAATGTTCAATCATTCGTGGTATCATTGTCATCGATTGACGATGTATTTCCAGACGAGTTATCTGGTTGCCTTCACATAGAGTAATGGAATTCAGGAGTGAGTTGGAGCCGGTACGTCCCCTTTATCGAAGGCACCGTATCGGATGGCCCCGACCAGAATGCAGGAGTTGAAGATTCAACTTGAGGAATAGTTCGAGAAAGGTTATATCCAACCGATTGCGTCCCCGTGAGGAGCACCAGTGTGATCTGTCAAGGAGAAGGATGGCTCGTCTCGTGTGTGTATTAATTACCAGGAGTTGAACAGGGTGATGATCAAGAGTAGTATCCTTTACCTCGTATTGATGATATTTTAGATCAACTTCAGGGAGCTTCAGTATTTTCCAAGATCGACTTAAGATCTGGATATCACCAGTTGCGGATTCGAGAGTCGGATATCGAGGACAGCATTTCGTACACGCTATGGTCATTATGAGTTCGTAGTTATGCCGTTCGGGCTAACTATTGCACCTGCGGTATTCATGGAGTTAATGAATCGGGTTTTCATCGACTTTTTAGATCAGTTTGTTGTTGTCTTCATCGATGACATTTTGATTTTTTTCTCGTAGCCAAGAGGAACACGAGGTACGTCTTCATCAGGTTCTCGACGTGTTGAGACGAGAGCAACTTTATGGAAAGTTTTCCAAATGTGAGTCCTGGAGGTCCGAAGTGACTTTCTCGGACATGTAATTTCATCCGATGCACTGTGTCGACCCTCAGAAGACGGAGACTATCCGAGATTGGCAATCTCCGTAAGATATTAAGTAAATCCGATGTTTCCTCGGATTAGTTGGTCAATTATCCAACCCACGACCTGGAGCTAGCAGCCGTGGTTTTCGCGTTGGGGATTTGGCGTCGTTGCCTTTATGGCATTACCTGTCATATCTTCACAAATCACAAGAGTTGAAGGATATATTTACTCACAAGGAGTTAAATATGCGACGGAGGCGGTGGTTAGAACTAATCAAAGATTTTGATATCGAGATCCTTTACCACCTGGGCAAGGCGAACGTTGTCGCCGACGCCTTGAGTCGTAAGTCCATGCAGGAGCAGATGCTTGCTCGTTTAACAGTTCAGAAGAAGCTTCAGCAGGAATTCCTTAGACCCGAGATCGAGGTCTGGTTTCAGCGAATTCAGGGACAGCTTTGTATGTTAGAGATTTCATCATCTCTTGAGGAGGTAATCAGAGAGAATCAGAGTTCAGACCCTTCATTGTTGCGCATCCGTGAAGATGTGGCTCAGGGGAAAGCCCCTGGATTCGTGATCCGCGAGGATGGACTTTTGAGATTTAAGAATCGGATGTGTGTACTGACGAGTTGAAAAACTCTATTTTGAGAGAAGCTCATGCTACCCCTTATTCTGTTCATCCGGGGTCCAGCAAGATGTACAAGGACTTGAAACAAAATTACTGGTGGAGTAATATGAAGCGAGAAGTCGCGGAATTTGTTTCGAGATGCTTAACTTGCCAACAAGTCAAGATTGAACATCAGCGACCGGCGGTTATGCTGAAAACCTCTCCCTATTCCGGAATGGAAGTGGGAAGACATTTCTATGGATTTCATCACGAGTTTGCCGACGAGTCGTCGTGGCATGAATGCGATCTGGGTGATTGTGGACCGCTCAACTAAATCAGCTCATTTCCTTGAGATCAAGGATACGTGGGGTCCCGAGAGACTGGATCAGTTGTTCATCAAGGAGATAGTGAGACTGCACGGTACTCCTAAGAGTATCGTTTCCGATCGTGACGGACGATTTGTTTCCCATTTTTGGAAATCAGTTCATCGTGCTATGGGAAATCAGCTTAATCTCAGTATTTCCTTTCATCCTCAGTCCGACGGACAATCAGAGAGAACTATTCAGACATTAGAGGACATATTGAGGGCATGCGTCCTCGATTAGTAGACGATTGGGAAGCCCAATTACTGTTCCACGTACAGTATAGTTGGCATGCCTCCATTAAGATGGCACCTTACGAGGCCTTGTACGGTCGTCTTTGTCGATCTCCTTTGTGTTGGGATGACTTGTCAGAATCAATC